>AWOL01S0045728.1:37466-61313 GCA_000715115.1 Nicotiana otophora
AGTTTTAGACCCCCCCCCCCCCCCCAATTTACTCTTTAAAATTCATAATCCGAATGCCAAAATCGAACATAGATTCATGAAATATAATGAAAAGTTAGTAGAGAACACTTACCCTAATCCATACGGAGAAAATAGCTTCAAACATCGTCTCAATCTGAGGTCTATAGCTCCAAATATGAATAAAATGATCAAACCCTCGATTTAAAGCTATGGCCCAACCATTTTCGCTTTTGCAAACAAACTTCCGCTTCTGCGGACTCGCGCGTGCGACCAAAATCTCGCTCCTGCGGCAGAGCACTACCAACCAGCCCATTGCACCTACGGAAAATCTCCACTTCTGTGCAAACGCATGTGCGATGCAAAAATCCCGCTTCTGCGCTCAATCACGCTTCTGCATCCAAGGACAACACTTCTGCGAGGACGCAGATGCGGCTCAAGCTCTGCATCTATGATGAATACAAACTCGGCTCCTTTCGCAAGTGTGATCACCTCTTCGCTTCTATAACGTGCGTAACATCAGTACCAACAGCCACCATTAACCACATATGAATGAAAAATGGTCTGATACACGTCTGTAACTCACCCGGGCCCCTAGGGACCCCGTCCGAATACACTAAAAAGTCCCATAACATAATACAGACCTAGTCGAGGAATGACAAATCGCACCTCAATTCAACTTAAAGAACTTTAGAACTTTTGATTTCCAAAACTCGTCGAAACATATCAAATCAATCCAGAATGAACTCAAATTTTTCACACAAGTCCCAAATGACAAAAGAAAGATATTCCAATTCCCGAAACCACAATCCGAATCAGATTCCCTCAAAGTCAACTCTCAGTCAAACTTATGAGCTTTTCAAATCTTCATGTTACCAACTTTTGCCAATTTGTGCCGAAACCTTCTGGAAATATCCGAATGCAAGACATACGCCCGCGTCCAAAATCACCATCCGGACCTAATAGAACTATCAGAACTCCAATCCGAGGTCAAATTCACAAAAGTCAAACTTGGTCAACTCTTCCAACTTTAAAGCTTTAATCATGAAATTTATTCTTCCAACTTTAATTCTGAATAACCTAAAAACCAAACCGACGATTCACACATGTCATAATACATCATACGGAGATACTCAATCCTTCACCCCACCAAGCAAAATGCAAATACTCAAAACGACCGGTCGGGTCGTTACATTCTCTCCCACTTAAACATATGTTCGCCCTCGAATGTGCCAAGAGTCGTTCCAAAGCCATCAAACCGTCGAGTAACATTACCATGCACATACACGGGGGTGATCTCACATCACCCTGATCCATATAAGCCTGACGATACAACCTAACTGGAGATCCTTAATTCAACCTTAGCCCATAAACCTTAAAATCCAATTTTCCAACATCCAGAATTTCCTATAAGACCCAAATCTCACATCTATACACTGTATATGTCTGAACAAGCTGCATCAAACCATAACCGTAACCCCAGACAAAATTACATGATATACCACATAACTCGAATACTCATAGCAAAATTTTCTAATCACTATAGTTGCTCGATAACCAACCCAATACTGGTAACAAACATTATATCAAACACAACCTCGCTCTAAAACCTTCGTACACTGTCGATGATGAAATAAACATGCAGAAACGCATAACCACTTATCCGATCAACAAGTCATGGAACTCTTCCTTCTTCAACAAGAACTAAAGCTAATTTCTAAGCCGATTTCCGATATTGTTCTTCCAAATATACAACAATCAGATCCGATAGCACCCATTCTAGGTCCGACGACATCATCTTATCTAATACATCCTCCCTAGTGACATGCCACACCAATACAACCTTAAGCCACAACCCGTGACATCCGTGCACCGATACGCAACAATCTAAGTGTACTCAAACATAGAAAATGAATCAAATGAGAGAACCGTCCCGCAATTTCAACAAGTACCACCATAACCGCAATGCCATGAGACCATCATACATAGTAGAACCAAGACACACGAATCTAACACAAAGGATCATATCTCAACATAACTCTGTTGCAATGCGTGACCCCATCCAAACACTGGTCCATATGAAATACCTCAAGCCATCATTCCCAAAATCAACAACCACTCGCAAATCGACATCAAGTACCCTAGATGCATTACCATAACCACGGAGTAACAAGTAACACAATACCACAGTACGGAAAGAACATAACCAATGCGCAATCAGTCATTCAACGCTCTAATATCTATCTCGCTCAAATTCCGCTATAAGGCCAAATAGAACCGCACCATGTGTGCATGTAACCAACGAATCAAAAGTCCTCGTAGCATAGAAGAGTAACTTATAGAACATATCAAAACATGAATAAGCTCACACTAACCGAATGGCACATCCCTCAATAACAGCAGTACAGAGCCAATTAATCCGACCCGGTGTAGAATACCCATCCTCATTAGGCCTACCAATGGGCCCCCAAATCAACCCTGGTCACCTATAAATAGATAATTAACCCTCCAAACGTCCACAATGACTAAACATAACACATACTATCATCTAGCTAGCTTTGGCCACATTTTCATAGTTCACAACAACGAAACAACCTGCTTCTGAGAACTACCAGTCTCCAAATCCATAGAACATATGAATCACCGCATCTAATCCCAAATCCACTACCTGAATGTCTAACACGTCTCTCATACAAGATTATCCCAGGAGGAATACTTCTATAATTCTTTCGTGCCACATAGCAAAATCTAACCATCAGCAGTCGATCCACCATGCGAGTACCATAATACCAATGAAGCATCCGTAAGTCAGAATACAGTGTGCCTTCTAAAATACGCACCCTTCTCAGGAATTACCAATTAGTGTCGATATCCGAAATCGTTTGTGCTACAAAAACTCATAACCTTCCTTTTGGAACTGAATCATATACTTGCACATGCAAATCTCGATCCCACAGAACACACTACAACTATCATGCCATCATAAGAAAAGTACGAGAATCTCATATCAATCCTAAGTCACAAGTAGAATACGTATCAGATCCGCCAAAAACCTTCCAATTGATCCCATCCAGTAGGAAATCACAATACTCAAAATGCTCCTCACGCTGGTAGGAAATATCAATTTCAAACCTTGGTAGGAACCATCGAGAACCCTACGAAACCTATTTGCAAGTAATCCAACCATCAGAACTGAATCTCTCTAACTCAACCAAGACATGCAGGCTGCCAAAACCTAAGAGCATTGCCATAAACACCTGTAGAACCTCACCACATCACACGTACCTAAAGTACCGACCATAACCATTACCGTGTTGATCCAACCTACTATTAAGTTGTCCTACTTCTAAGAGTTTCTTCTGTATTGCCTTCAAGTTGATGCTTCTCCTTGACAGAACACCACGATTCTTGCCCAAAACTCACCACAAGTGGTACTAACATAAAACCACACGACTGAAAATCGATAAGATATTGTATTCCCACTTAAGCACCCCAGAAGTACCACAACTAAGACACCCATACTGAAGAGACTTTTTGTGAGTCTAAAGTCATTTCCTTCACCCTCCTGATACTGAAATATATAATCTATAATGATATAGACATATTGTGAGTCTCGACATCATCTAATGTAAATCTAAGATTCTAGCCATATACAAATCCGAAAAATTCTCAATTGCTATATATAAATCTTCAACCCTTAAGAACCTTCTCGAGAGTCATCCATTCTGCTCAAATCTCAAATGCGCCGCCCAAACGGGCCAAATAACTTGTGCCCCATTAGCACAACGACACCCAAGGAAGTAACCATGCCTTAACATAACCAATCCAATTTATACTCCATGCACACGACATCTTTCACCCATAATAACTTAATCATTCCATGATTCCCACATACCCATAAAGTGTAACATAACCCATATCCAAAAATTCCTTTACTCGAGCCATCCCCGCTCTTAACATCTGCAAGTCTTCTCTGATTCACAAATATGCCTCAAACCGAAACTAGTACAACACATAACCACGCAATTGAATAATCGATAGCAGACTACCCCACTTGGCTCAAAGCTATGGAATAAAACATCTGAAAACTTATAATAACTATACCCCATTACTGCCATAATACCGCAGTGAGATTCGACTAAATCGTTCATAAACTCATGTAACAGAAACCACATAATACCTCAAATCATCTGCTATGCTTGCATTTATCCTCGTGGCGGGCATGTCAACTTTTCCAACCAATCCAAACTCAAACCGCACAAATATAACACACAGGTAGAAAAGAAAGCCTCCACGCAACACCATAGGGACCACACATCTGTAGATTACCCTGCAGGTCATAACCCACCTACTTAGCCTCAAACTGACATCTCTCTATACCCTTTCGTAGTTACAACTACTATGCAATCACTTAATATTCCTGAGTCTGAACTCATCAATAAGATATGAGAATCTAATTCGTCCCATAACTAGGTAACATGAAAGACCCTTCAACCCACTCATAACTCGAGACACGTCACATCAAGATAGAAATCAAACACCCAATAGTCCTTTTTACATCCCAAGCAAACTCTTTTCTTCACATTCAAACTATCTGAATGTTTCCCGCAGTCACATCTTACTCATCATATAGCCATCCAACCACTCATCGAGCCACAATTCCATACATAGGAAAACTACCGGACATATAAGTCCAAAAAGCACATGCTCACACAACCGAAATCACTATGCTCATGCTACGGTCAAAACTCGGCCTCAAGTCCTCCAGGCTGGCCCATTATCAGCACACAAAAACCAAGTATTGCATCATCCATAGAATCACAAGACATCTACTACAGTTGATACCGAGCGCTCACATGCGCATACGAGTGCATGGAAGAAATTCAAAGAGTTACGCTTCAATCTGAATCAATGCAGCACGATAAGGAAAGAAAGATGGGAAGTTTATTCTAAATACCTTGTAGCCTCTCGAAGATAGGTATGGACATCATCATACCGATCCGCCAGACTCTACTAGACACTTGCTCATGACTCGTAGAACCTATGAACCTAGATATCTGATACCAACTTGCCATGACCCAAAATTTGACTAGTCATGATGGAACCTAACCAAACTAACTAGGTAAGCGAATTAACAAGTATCCAATTTAATGAGATTTACCAAGAGAAGAAATGATAATACAACTGCTTTTATACAAAGATTTTCCCAAGGACTGGTAGTACAGATCATGAGCTTCTAAAATTTAGACTTTTACAAATATTGAATTAAAATAATTACAACATATGTTTGAAAAGTAAATGAACAGAATTGGAATCTAATGCTACCAAGAACAAGTGATAGCCATTGCCGGAACGCAGGTACGTCTTCAAATCCAGCTCCCATCTTACGCATCAACATCAACATCAAAAATCTATATGCAAGGTGCAGAAGTGTAGTATTAGTACAACCGACCCTATGTACTCAATAAATAACAAACATAGTCTTAGGTTGAAAGTAGTGACGAGCAGAGACAAGAGTCAGAGTCCCACTCCAATAACCAACCACATCTCATAGCAGTATAATAGAAATGGTACAAGAAGATAAATCAAAGATAAGGTGCTCAACTTGTTCACAGTAATGGAAAATAGGTATGCTTTTCAAGTATAACAGTAATCCCAAATCTTTCATCGAAAACACCAAAATCATATTAGTAAGTTTGAAAACTGTGATTTTCACAAAAACCTTTCAACAATAAAAAAGATGTTTCATTTTCAGATAGCATAAGGAAAGTACACCCCTATGCCTACATGTCAATATGCAGGTAAAATCATGAATATCACCCAAACCGGGTAGCGTGAGGAAATGCATCTCAAGTACGCATGTCAAATGCAATGCATCTCAGTGATGAACTCAGGAACTCACACTCTCAGAGTACTCAATCTCACTATCTGGTATTCTTACTCACCATGCTCAACACTCAGCATACCTAGTCTCTCAGTACTGTACAGGGCAGATCCAGCCCAAAAATAAATAAATGTAGGGCAGATCCAGCCCAATCATAAATACGTTCAGGGAAGATCCAGCCCAATGCAAATGAATCCAGGGTAGGTCCAACCCAAAAATCCATAGCAACTACACTCACTATGGATGTGCAGACTTCGGAGGGGCCGATCCAGCCCAAGCTCTATAATAAGCTAAATCCTGGCATGAATCAATAATGCCAGCTATGACATGCAATTCGATCCCATAAATATCTCTCATAACATGCCCTCAACCTCACTCAGTCATCAATCTCTCCAGTCTGTCGTGCTCACGACACTCATGCTAAGCAGCCCTAATCAGTGATACAAAATGTGACAATATACGATAACAGAGACTGAGATATGATACATAATGATGAATGTGACCGAGTACATAACTGCAATTAAGCAAATAACTCAACAGCAAAGAACGACCACTGTAGGTCCCAATAGTACCAACATATAACATAAACATGACTTCTAGCATAAATCACAGCTCAAGTGCTCTAACACATACAATACAGTAAATATATTCAGATAAGATAGCTACACAATTCCATGGAATCAACTAAATCACAATTACTATGGTTCACGCCCACACGCCCGTCACCTAGCATACGCGTCACCTCAATATCAATCACATAGCACGTAATTTGGGGTTTCATACCCTCAGCACCAAGTTTAGAAGTGTTACTTACCTCGAACAAGCCAAATCTAATACCGAGTAAGCCAAGTGATGCTCCAAAAATGCCATCCCGTGCCTACCGATCTTTGAAAAGCTCGAAATAGCCAAAAGCAACTCAAATACATCATATAATACCACAGGAAAAAACTCAATCAGTAAAGGTTGAATTTTTAATCAAAAGCCCAAAATCAACCAAAAGGTCAAACCCGGGCCCGTGTCTCGGAACCCGATGAAACTCACAAAATCCGACTTCTCATTCAATTACTAGTCCAACCATACTAGTTTCACTCAAATCCGACTCTGAATCAATGTTCAAAATTCAATAATTCACTTTATGAAATTTTGGACAAAACCTCTCAATTTCCTCTTTAAAATTCATAATCTAAATGCCAAAATCTAAGATAGATTCATGAAATATAATCAAAAGTTAGCAGAGAACACTTACCCCAATCCATATGGCGAAAATGTCTTCAAGAATCGTCCCAATCCGTGGTCTATAGCTCCAAATATGAATAAAATGACCA
Source organism: Nicotiana otophora (assembly GCA_000715115.1). Classification (NCBI taxonomy): domain Eukaryota; kingdom Viridiplantae; phylum Streptophyta; class Magnoliopsida; order Solanales; family Solanaceae; genus Nicotiana; species Nicotiana otophora. The sequence continues at coordinate 44,673 of AWOL01S0045728.1, forward strand.
AATCCTCGATTTAAAGCTTCTCTCCAACCATTTTCGCTTATGCGAATAAACTTTCGCTACTGCAGACTCGCACGTGCGACCAAAATCTTGCTCTTACGGAAGAGCACTGCCAACCAACCCATCACACTTGCGGAAAATCTCCGCTTCTGCACAAACATAGGTGCGATGCAAAAATCCCACTTCTGCACTCAATCACGCTTATGCGCCCAAGGACATCGCTTCTGCGAGGACGCAAATATGCCTCAAGGTCAACATCTGTGATGAATGCAAACTCGGCTCCTTTCGTATGTGCAATCACCTATTCATTTTTGCGACCACCGCACCTGTGCAAAATCATCCGCAGGTGCGCAACATCAGTACCGGCAGCCACATATGAATAAAAATGGTCTGAGACACGTCCATAACTCACCCGGGCCCCTCAGGACCCCGTCCGAATACACTAACAAGTTCCATAACATAATACGGACCTAGTCGAGGCCCCAAACCATCCATAACAATATTGAAATGATGAATCACACCTTAATTCAACTTAAATAACTTTTGAACTTTCGATTTCCAAAACTCACGCCGCAACATATCAAATCAGCCCGGAATGAACTCAAAGTTTGCACACAAGTCCCGAATTCTAATTCCCAGAACCACAATCCAAATTTGATTCCCTCAAAGTCAACTCCCAGTTAAACTTATGAGATTTCCAAACCTTCAAGCTTCCAACTTTCGCCAATTTGCGCCGAAATCTTCTAGAAATATCCAACTGCGAATCTAGGCATACGCTCGCGTCCAAAATCACCATCAGGACCTAACAAAACCATCAAAACTCCAATCTGAGGTTAAATTCACAAAAGTCAAACTTGATCAACTCTTCCAACTTTAAAGCTTCAATCGTGAAATTTATTCTTTTAAGTTTAATTCTGAATAACCTAAAAACCAAATTGATGATTCACACAAGTCATAATACATCATTATTGAGACACTCAAGCCCTCACCCCACCGAGCAAAGTACAAATACTCAAAACGACCGGTCGGGTCGTTACATCACCACACTATAATAGAAATTAGTAATAGTATGTAGTTTCTTTGCTTATTAAATATTGTAAAAAATTAAACATAAAACTGAAAAGAATAAGGTTGAAGTCTACATATTAAGACATGGATATGGAGAGGAAATAATAGAATAGCATGAAAATATAGAGTGACAAACTCAACAATATTTAGAGCTTCTAAGCAATAGAGACAGAAGTCCTAGTTTCATAAAAGGACTTCAAGGGTAGTATAAGTGTCATGACTCCAATTTCCGTCTATATGATGTCGTGACGACACCTAATCTCTAAGACTAGGTTAGTCTAACAAACATGCGGAAATAACCGAGGAATCAAATAAACTCTTAAATACTAAACAACTATATAAAGTAAACTCTACTGCTCAACATATACAATTTTCCCAAAACCTGGTGATATCGAGTCACAAGCTCTACAACGGTATCATAGTCATCCTTATACAACTGTATCTAATAAAAGAAGGAAAATATAGAAATAGATAGAAGGTGACTCTGAGGTCTACGGACGCCGGCATGTTTACCTTGAAGTCTTCAAGTATGAACTCAGCTCACTAATGCCTGGACTGGTAGGAGGTACCTGGATATATACAAAAGAAGTGCAAAAATATAGCATGAGTGCACCACAATGGTATCCAGTAAGTTCCAAGCCTAACCTCGATAGAGTAGTGACGAGGTCAAGTCAAGGCTCTAACTGGAACAAATAAGAAACAAGATGAATAATTTAACGATACAATAATAATAACAATGGAAATAGAACATGTAAGGAATATGCCAAATTAACTACACAAAATCAAGGAAAATAATGCATCACGGAAGAAAACAAGAAATGGTAAGTCAAAGAAACAGAACAACCAAACACAAAGTGAAGTAATAGAGAATACCAACAAGAGTCATTACAGAGGTAACACCTCGTAGTCTCAAATCACAAGAATAATTCACAATCTTTCCTTATATCACCGCGGGAGCCTTTGCATTTAGTTTTAAAAATTATTTTTCCCGAAATAGCATCCCGCATTTTAGCCCACCTTATCACATCGCATGGCTTATAGTAGTTCCCTTCTAGCCACGCGTATCAAGCCCACTTTATCTCACCGCATGCATTTTAACCCCAAAACCTTATACCACCGCATACGTATCAATATCACAATATATCATAAATCGCACCTCAAGTGCTCAAAAATACAACTAGCCAAAGAAATCAACAATAACAGTGTTTTCACAATAAGGAGTCCATGGCTTAGCCACAAGGTACACAAGAGTCTCAACAATAACAACCAGAAGTGAATAACTCAACAGAATAGTATTTTACAAGTTAACACTTTGCCTCAATGCGAATCACAGCCTTTATAACTCAATACCAATTTCAACAATAAGATATTCCAAGAATAACAACTTCATGTAAAGAGATCAACGGTTAAATAATGAACACAGAATAAAGAAAACAAGAACTTCAATTAAACATGTAGAGTAATTAGCAAGTAAGAGATAAGACAAGTAGAACATGTGAAAATAGATTAATCATGATGAATATAACATGATAAGATAACTCAATTAAGACATGAAAAGTTTGTGTATACACTCGTCACCTTGCGTACCCGGCTTACACACATCACAATTATCACAAACAACACCAATTCTAAGGGACAATTCTCCCACACAAGGTTTGGTAAGACACTTACCTCAAAACACGCTAACTCAATCCACTAGTAGGCCTTTCCCTCGATTTTTCAACTCTGAATGACTCGAATCTAGCCAAAACAACTTCATACCATAAATATAAACTATAGGAATCTAATTCGAATAAAAGAATTACGATCTCTGCAAAGAAATAAAGAGTCAACTCAAAAAGTCAACCCGGACTGGCGTCTCGGAACCTGACCAAAATTCCAAAATTCTAACACCCATTCGATAATGAGTCCAACCATATAAGAATTACTCAAATTAGACCTCAAATCACCTTTCAAAACCCCAAAAATTAGTTTAGGAAGATTTCACAAATTTTTCCCAAATTTCCAACTCAAATCCCTAATTAAATGATGAAAATAGTAATAGATTCTTGGAATATAGTCCAGTCCGGGTTAGAATCACTTACCTTAACGATTTTCTTGAAAACCCCTTGAAATATTGCCTCACACCTAGCTTTCTAGGTTAAAATTATGAAAAATACGATAGAAGCCTCGTTTTGAAACTTAAATTCTGCTACCCAATGATTTACACATTGCGATTGTGGAATTTAGTTCGCGTTCGCGTAACATAAATTTTGCCCAACTCAAAAATTACACTTCGCGATCGCGTGAAAGCAACCGCGAACGTGACGAACGTGCTGACTCCCCTACGCGATCGCATCCCAAGTCATGGGAACACGTAGCACAATCTGCCTCAGCCCCAAGCCTCGCCATTCCTTTTACGTAAACACAATCTACCCTACGCGTTCGCGATGAACAACCTCAGCACACTTCGCGATCGCAACCCCAACCACGCGATCACATAGAAAAAAATCCACCAGTGCCAAACAAATCTTCATGATCGCGATAACCCATAACCCACTCGTCATAGCGTATAAGGAAACCAGTAGCGGCAGATTCAGTAGTCTCCAATGTTTTGAAAATCTGCCGAACATGGTCTGAATTTCATCTGAGGCCCCCTGGACCTCAACCAAACATACCAACAAGTCCTAAAACATCATACGAATGCACTCGAGCGTCAAATCACATCAAACAATACTAGAACTACGAATCACACATGGATTCAACCTTAAGGAACTTATGAACTTCCGAATTTCAAAACTAATGCTGATTCGTACCAAAATAACTCTAATTAACTTCAAATTTTGCACACAAGTCATAAATGACATGACAGACTTATTCCAGCTTTCGAAATCGTGATCCAACCCAGATATCAATAAAGTCAACTCCCGGTCAAACTTTCCAATCTTCCAAACCTTAAATCTTCTAAATTTCGCCAACCCACGCCGAAATGACCTACGGACCTCCAAATCAACATCCGGACACACTTCTAATTCCAAAATCACCATACGAAGCTATGGAATCGTCAAAACTTTATTTCGGAGTCGTCTACATAAAAGTCAAACTACAATCAATTTTTTTTAACTTAAACCTCCAACTTAGGGACTATATGTCCCATTTCACTCTGAAACTCACCCAAAACCAAAATCAAACACCCCGGCAAGTCACTTAATCATAATATAGCATAGAGGAGGCAATAAATAAGGGATCGGGACTAAAATACTCAAAACGACCGGCCGGATCGTTACAATAAGTAAGACATATAGAAAATTTAGAAATAAGTAATTAAATCATGTAATGAAGGATCATGAAACTGCCTTCACTTCTTTTTCATTTAGAGACCGTAATAGTAAAATTTGTTTACTTACAAGTTCAAAGATATTCTATTTGCTGCTACTTTGTTCAATTTGTTTATCCTCTCACTAAAATTATATAATTCTGTATACCACTCTTATTGATTCACTATATCAAATCCAAGCTTGTAACTATTTAGCCAAATATCTCCAGATCAAATTATTCTAGTTCTTCAATAAAAAAAACAAAAGCTTTTAGTTTTATTAAGTCAATCAAGTTGAGATCCATCAAAAAATCCAGGTGTAGCTAAATTTGTGAGTTCCATATCATTTTATCATTTAAGTAGACAATTCAAATACCCTCGGCATTCAGTAAAAGTATAGAAATGTAGGTGAATCATTTTAGACGATTAAGCTAGTATAACAAAATTCTAATATAACAATTTCAAGCCTCTCATCTAAACCTACAAAAATTCTATTCATACACAGATATATTAAAAATTATACAACTCGTTTAACCAAGTTTTTCCCAATCCATAACAAAATGACAGTATAAGAAATTACCTGAAAAATCCAATTGCTCTGTATTTAGAAAAAAATCTAAATTCTAGAATTTTGATGGTTAAATTCAAATACTGAATAAAAGTAAAGTATACATATATGTGTAAAATCGAGTACTAACTTGAAAAAACCCTATGATGGTCTCAAAAGAAATCGATAAAGCCTGAATGCCAAATCTTTCTGTTGTCTTGAGAAATAGAGTGGCATAACTCACACCTTAGGAGAAATCAAGTGAAGCAAGTCAGAGCTCCAGCTTCTGAAGAGCATCGCCGCTTGGGTGAAATCTTTTTTCTTTTCCTTTTCTTGACAAAGATTTGGTGCAATCGACTATCTGATTTTGGAAAAATCAAGTGAAGAAGAAATTTTGTGGGTTTCAAACCCTAGAGAATGAGCAAAAGTTCAGACTTTAGTGGAAATTTTTAAAGGAATAACGCTTGTAAGCCGTTGCGTAATATCTGGATAAGCGTTCTCAAAATTTTTAATATTAGGCAACGCTTACAATGTGTAGTCGTTGTACATAAAGAGCACACTTTATGAGTGCTGGCTAGATTTTGTGGTTCAGGGATACAATCAAGAAGAAGGCATTGACTATGATGAGACATTGCACTTGTAGATAGAATGGAAGCTATAAGGATGCTAATAGCTTTTGCTACACACATGGAGTTCACCCTATATCAGATGGATGTAAAGAGTGCATTCTTGAACGATTATCTGAAGGAGGAAGTGGTTGTTAAACAACCTCATGGGTTTGAGAGTGAAGAATTTTCTTACTATGTGTTCAAGTTAGACAAAGTCCTGTATGAACTGAAACATGCTCCAAGAGCTTGGTATGAAAGACTCTCAAAATTCCTCTTAACCAATAATGTTGTAAGAGAAAAGGTGGACAACACACTGTTTCTAAGGAGCAAAGGCAAAAATGTTCTGATTGTACAAGTATATGTGGATGACATTATCTTTGAAGCTACTAATGAAGCAATGTGCAATGAATTTGCTAAGATGATAAGGAATGAGTTTGAAATAAGCATGATAGATGAATTGAACTTCTTCTTGGGGTTACAAATCAAGCAAATACCTTCGAGAACTAATGATACATCAGAAGTAATACATCAAGGAACTGCCAAAACAATTCAACATGGACTCTTCTAAGTCCATAGACACTCCCATTGCCATTGCAACAAAGCTGGACCTTAATGAACAAGAGAAAAGTGTTGAACATAAGCTATACATAGGAATTATTGTGTCACGACCCAAAATCAACTAGTCGTGATGGCACCTAACCCAACCCGCTAGGTAAGCCAATTAATAACTATCTAATTTAATGAGATTTATTAAGACAAATAAATGATAAAATAACTGAACCTTTATACATTTCCCAATGACTGGTAGTACAAATCATGAGCTTCTATGACTTAGAGTTTACAAAGCTGGTATGAAATAAATACATCACCTTTCTGAAATATACATGAACAGATTAAAAATCCTAAAGCTACCAAGAATAAGAGACAGCTATGACCTGAACGGAGGTACCTCTTCAACTCCAGCTCCCGCCATACACAGTAACATCAGCATCCAAAATCTGCACGCAAGGTGCAGAAGTGTAGCATGAGTACAACCGAACTCATGTACTCAATAAGTAACAAACCTAACCTTAGGTTGAATGTAGTGACGAGCTTGGACACCGGTCAGGGTCCGACACATATATCCAATAACAACTCATAACAGTATAATAAAAGTAGTACAAGAAACAACTCAGAGATATAATACTCAGCTAGTTCACAGTTACAGAAACTAGTCATGCTTTTCAAGTACAATAGTAAATCCCAAATCTTTTACCGAAATTTCCAAAAAAATATGGGTAAGTCAGAAATCTGTGATTTTTCCCAAAGACATTCAACAACAGATAAGAAGTCTCATTATCAAATGATATGAGGAAAGTACATCTCTATGCCTACATGTCAATGTGCATGTGAATTTCATGAATGTCACTATACCGTACAACACGAGGAAATGCATCTCAATGCCTACATGCCAAGAATGCATGCCAGCTGTAATGCAGCGCAGTGATAAAACCATATGCATACTCTCGGAGTATCAACGCACTCAGTCCTCCCAATCACTTAGTCATCACAGTCACTCAGTCTGCACAGTCACTCAGTCCTCACAATCACTCAATTATCCCAGCCACTCGGCACTCGCGCTCGGCACCGTACAGGGCAAATCCAGCCCAAAATTCAATAGCCAATGCGCTCACTGTAGGTGTGCAGACTCCGGATGGGCATATCCAGCCCAAGCGCTATAATTAGCCAATTATGGCATGAATCAATTGCAGCGTGCATCCTGATTCCATAAACATCCTCACAATCAGGCCCTTGGCCTCACTCAGTCATCAATCTCTCCAGTCTCTTGGGCTCACAATGTCATAAAAATCAACCCAAAAATGATGATGTGATGTATCAATAAATGGTAATAGAGACTGAGATATGATATACAAATGAATGCGTATGGCTGAGTATGTAATTGCAATGTAAGCAAACAACTCAACAACAGAAATGACCTCATTGGATCTCAACAGGATAAGCATATAACCTAGACATGATTTCTAACATGTATCATAGCTCAATTACTCTAGCACGTAGCAATTTAATGAATAGAAACAAGATTAGGTCACTACACAATACCATAGAATCAATTGAGTCATAATTCACATGGTGCATGCCCGTCACCTTGAATGTGCGTCACCTCAATACCAACACATAACACGTATATTCAGGGGTTCATACCTTTAGAACTAAGTTTAGAAGTGTTACTTACCTTGAACAAGCCGAATCTAATACTGAGCAAGCCAATAAATCTCTAAAAATGCCATATTGCGCGTACCGACCTCCGAACTGCTCGAAACAACCCAAAAGCAACTCAAGAACATCAAATAATGACAAAGAAAACAAACCCAATCGATAAAGGTCAATTTTTTAATCAAAAACTCAAAGTCAACCAAAAAGTCGAACCCAGGACCGCACCTTGGAACATAACAAAACTCACAAAATCTGATAACTCATTCAATTACGAATCCAACCACACTAGTTTTAATAAAATCCGACTCTGAATCGATGTTTAAAACTCAAAAATTCACTCTATTAAACTTTAGACAAAAAACCCAATTTTCTTTGTAAAAACAATAACCAATTGTCACAAATGAAGATAAATTCATGAAATATAATCAAAACCGAGTAGAGAATACTTACCCCGATCCATATAGTGAAAATTACTTCAAATATCATCTTAATCCGGGCTCGATAGCTCCAAATATGTAAAAATAGTTGAAACCCCCAATATTAGAGTACTTATAATCACTAGGCGAATCAATGGATCGCGATCGCGGAAATACCATCGCGATCGCGAAAAAGAAAATGCACTTCACCTGAAAATGCACTACGTGGCGATCGCACCAATAGACTTGCGAATGCGATACATAAGGCTGACAGGACTACGCGTTCGCGGAAACAACATCGCGAATGCGAAGAGATAACTAGCACTCTGCCCAGCTTAGTCCCAAACACTACGCTAACGCGTAGAAGCAAATGCGAACGTGATGAATACTAGCCCCAACTCTACGCAAACGCAGCCACCCAATCGCAACCGCGATGAAGAAAGTACCCAACTCCATATTTTCTCTACACGATCGCATACCCTTCTTCGCGATCGCGAAGGACAATTGAGGCATCACTTTTGTCACGACCCAAACCGATGGGCCGCGACAGGCACCCGGTACCTTACTCAATCGAGTACCAACATAACATATCTTTCTTATTACATCATCATAGGTAAGTGGGCCAGAAGGGGCGTCATGAGATAAACAGAGTAAACATGAGAAAAATATCCCGACATAGAACGACCCAACCTGATATAAAAACTCATACACGTGACATACGGGCCTATAAAGCCAACATGATCATTTATAAACTCAAAACATAGGCCGACAAGGCCATACAATATCCGTACACATGACATCTTTCTACAAGCCTCTAAGAACACATAATTGTCATAAAGGTTGGGACAGAGCCCTGCCATACCAGTCAATACATGTCCTAATGATACTGACCAAATAAAAATTTCTGAGCAAATGGAGCGCACCAACATCTTCCGTTGAGCTGATAGCCTACTTGGAGGACTCTCAACTTGTTTATTGGGACCTGCGAGCATGAAACGCAGTGTCCCCGGGAAAAGTGACGTCAGTAAATATAATGTACCGAGTATGTAAGGAATGAAAATTAGTAAACAATAGACATGAGAAAAACATAGAGTAAAAGACTCGACATGTATGTCTGAATAACTCTGTAAATTATTAATATTTATAATGTCGTGCATATGCGTATAAAATGTCATAACACGCATAGGTATATGAGTACATAACATCATCAAGACTCTGAGGACATCCCATCATATCATTTCGGCCACTGTGGGCAAATCATCAACGTATACCAGCTGATCAGGTGGTGGTACGTATATAACGCCATAACCTTTTTCCATATCCCATATACATATAATATACGCGTATATAACGCCATTTGGTCATGGGTCAATGTACATGTATAAATGCATGAAATACATAAGAATTACATCAATAAAATCTCTTGGAACGTCATAAGACCATTATACCTTAATATCATAAAGCAAACTTTATCAACTTACGTATTTCCTGAGACCCATGAACGGATGATGTAATAATAAGACACATGGGAATTCAAGAACATAGGCACCTCTAATACTTCTATGAATAGAGTTATTTATGGAAGTTGTGCATTTGCTCGTTTTGTTCGTGTCGTATAGATCATGCCAAAAGTAAAGAAGGGATAGCCTTAACATACCTAAACCGATTATCTTAGAATTTGGTATGGAATTGTTTTGCTTTCTTACTTACTCACGATCAGCCCACTCTACTTGTGCAAGAAATTCCATTTGATATGTAAGGCACGCATGAGTTTATATTAAGAAACTCACGTTCAAGCCTTTAGAAACCATAGTGAATTCATATTGAAGAATTCACGTTACCAAGTTAGAGAGCCTTCTACGTAAGTTGAAATTGGAAGATCTTTATGTTACTTAGAATGTCTCTTAAGTTGGAGATGCTTTGTATATGGATGTGGGTCCCACTTTATGTGGTGATTAAGCCACAAAATCCTCTAAATAAGCCACCACCTCCTTAAGCATATGACTAGATGGCAACTTGCTGCCAAATTTCCAAAATCCCACGTAGATGTTGCCCCCTTATAATTATCCAACAAATCTCACTTAAATATTTATCCACAAATCCAATAATTAACTAATTACCCACATAATTAATAATTATCTCAAATTACTTAAAATACTACACACTTTTTAACACACTTTATACATCTTGCTATCATGGTCATGTGGTACCTTGTATGGCACTAGTCCATAAATACGGGGTATTGTAGCTTGGACCGTATTTTATCTCAAAATGTCAAACTTCGACGAAATTCATTTTCTTCGATTTGCTTACCCTCTCACCTTCGCGAATTTACTCGTCACTTATTTGAAATAGCACAATGCTTATAATCTCAAAATAATCCCATTCCCGAACTTACGTCGATTAACTTACGACGAAACTTTAACGCACGAAAATGCGAGATGTAACATCACATTTCCGAGCTTCCATCAATTTATTTATGGAGCACTTTCACTTACGAAAACATGGGGTGTAACAATTTAAACCAGCAGCAACCAACAATGAAAACATGAAGAAAAATGGTCTGAAATCAATCCGAAAGATGCCCAAGCACCTCTGGACCCCGTCCGAATATATCAACAAGTCCCAAAACAAAAGACATACCTACTCGAGCCCTCAAATCACACATAACAACATCAAAACGATGAATCTCACCTCAAATCGAACTTAATAAACTTTGAACTTTTCTACTTCCAAAACTCGTGCGAAAACATAGCAAATCAACCCGGAATGAGCTCAAATTTTGCACACTAGTACCAAATGACATAACGAAGCTATTCAAGTTCTTGGAACCACAATCTGAATCCTATATCATCAAAGTCAACTCTTGGTCAAACTTATGAACTTTCCAAACCTTTAAATTTCCAACTTTTGCCAATTAGCGCTGAAACCTTTTAGAAATATCCAAATGCAAATTCAGGCATACGCCCAAGTCCAAAATCATCATCAGGACCTAACGGAACCATCAAAACTCCAATCCGAGGTCAAATACTAAAAAGTTAAACTTTGTCAACTTTTCCAATTCTAAAGCTTAAATCATAAAATTCATTCTTCCAAATCAATTCTGAATAACCTGAAAACCAAAACCGATGATTTACACAAGTCATAATACATCACACGGAGCTACTCATGCTCTTAAACCACCGAGCGAAGTGGAATTGCTCAAAACGATCGGTCGGGTCGTTACATTCTCCCCTACTTAAACATATGTTCGTCGTCGAACGTGCCAAGATGTATTGCATATCCATCAAATCACTGTGTTACCTTACCATGCACATACCCGGGGGTGATCCCACATCACACTAATCCATATAAGCCTGACGACATAAACTAACTGAATATCCTTAATTCAACCTTAGCCCATAAACCTTAGAATCTGATTTCCAAAATCCTGAATTTCCTATAAGACCTAAATCCCGCATTTATACACTGTATAAGTCTGAACAAGCTGTATCAAGCCATAACCTTAACCTAAGGTATAATCATATGACATACCACACGACTCGCATACTCGTAGCCAAATTTTTGATCACAGTAATTGCTCAAAACAAACCCGGTACCGGTAGTAACCTTATATCAAACAAAACCCTATTCTAAAACCTTCATACACTGTCGATGATGGAAGAAACACGCAGAAATCATAATCACTTATCAGATCAATAAGTCATGGAGCCCTCTCTCGCCCAATCAGAACCAAAGCCAAATGCTAAGCTGACTTCCGATATTATTCCTCCAAACACACTGTAATCAAATTCGATAGCAATCACTTTAGTCCCAATGACATCATCTCATCACATACAAGCTACTCTATTGACATGCCACACCACTACTACCTAGATCCACAAATTGTGCAATCCGTGCACCGATACGCAACAATTCAAATGCACTCAAAAATAAAAAATGACTCAAACGAGAGAACCGTTCCGCAAGCTCAACAAGTACCACCAAAATGAAATGCTAAGAAACCATCACACACCGTAAAACCAAAACACATGAATCTAACACAAAGAATCACATCCCAACATAACTTCGCTGCAGTGTGAGACCCTATTCAAACACTGACCTATATGAAATACCTCAAGCTGTAATGCTCAAAATCAACAACCACACACAATTCAATGTCAAGTACCCAAGTGCATGACCATAACCACGAAGAAGCAAATAACATAATATATCACAACCAGAAAAGGACCATAACCATGGGGTAATCAACCATTCAATACCCTAATCGCACCATGTGCGCATATAACCAACAAATCACAACCCCTCGTAGCATCGAAGAGTAATTCATAGAACATACGAGATATGAATAAGATCAATTCTAATCGAATGACACATACCTCAATAATAGCAGTGCGGAGATAACCAATTCGACCCGATATAGAATACACATCTTTATTAGGCCTACCAATGAGCCTCCAAATCAACCCTGGTCATCCATAAATAGATAAATAACCCTTCAAAAGTCCACAATGACCTAACCATAACACATACTATAATTTGACTAGCTTTGGCCATATCTTCACAGTCCACAACCACGAAACAATCTTCTTCTAAGAACTCCTGGTCTCCAAATCTATAGAACACACGAATTACCATATCTGATCCCAACTCCACTGCCCGAATGTCTAGCATATCTCTCATACATGATCATCCCACGAGGAATGCTTTTATAGTTCTTCTATCCCACGTAGAAAAATCTGAATATCAGTAGTCGATCAACCAGGCGAGTATCGCAATACCAATGAAGCATTCGTAAGTCCAAACTCAGTGCGCCTTCTAAAATGTGCACCTTTCTCAGGCAATACCAAGTAGTTATAGCATTCATCTAAACATCGAAAACCATCTATACTGTCTAAGAATTCATGACCTTTCCTTCAAAACTGACCCGTGACCTTGCACATGCAAATCTCAATCCTACATAACACACCACATCTATCATTCCATCATATGAAAAGTATGAGTATCTCATAATCAACTCTGAGTCACAAGCAGAATACATACCTGGTCAGTCAGAAACCCTCCATTTGATCTAATCCAGGAAAAATTCATAATACGCAACATGCTCCTCACGTCAGTAGAAAATATCCACCTCGAACTGTGGTAAAAATCATCAAGAACTCTTCAAAACCCATTTGTACATAACTAAGCTATCAGAGAATTGCCACAAAACACCTGTAGATCTAACCCACTACTAAGATGTCCCATTTCTCTGAGTTCCTTCCAAATTACCCTCAAGTTGATACTTGTCCTTGCGAGAACACCATTATCCTTACCCCCAAAGCTCACCATAAGAGATCCTAACATAAAACCACACCGCCCTAAGGCCCACAAGCCGTTGTATACTCTCTTAGCACCCTAAATCACCACAATCGAGACACCTACTTTGAGGAGACCTTATGTGAACCTAAAACTGTTTCATTTACCTTCCTGATACTGAAATGTAGAATCCATAATGACATAGAAATACTACGAGTCTCGACACCATCCAATGCAAATCTTAGATTCTAGCCATATACAAATTCGAAAAATTCTCAATTGCTACATATAAATCTTGAATCAATTAGAACCTTCTCGACAGTCATCCACTCTGCTCAAATTTCAATCGCACCGCCTCAAACGAGGCGAACGAATTGTGCCCCATTAGCACAATAATACCCAAAGAAGTAACCCCACCTTAACACAATCGAGCAAATTCCTACTCCATGAGTACTACATATTCCATGAATAACAACTCAATCAATCCGTGATTCCTAATGCACCCATAAAGTGTAATACACTATGCATCTAGAAATTTCCTTGCTTAAGTCATCCTCAAAACGATCATCTTCAAGACATAACCGATCCACCAGCATGCCTCAGACTGAAAACAGTTCAATACATAACCATGCAACAAAAATCGTCGATAGAAGACTCCCCCACTTGGCTTAAAGCCATAGATCAAAACACTCGTTAACTCACAATTCACATACTTTATTAATGTCATAATATCGCAGTGAGATTCAACTCAATCCTTCATAAGCTCATGTAACACAAACCATATAATACCTCAAATCATCTTCAAACCTCGCATTCATCCTCATGACGGTCAGGTCAACTATTACAATCGATCCAAACTCAAATCGAAAAAATATAACACACTGGAAGAAAAGAAAGCCTCCACACAACATTATCAGAATCACACATCCTTAGATTACCCCGCAGGTCATAACTCATCTGTTTAGCCTCAAGTTGGAATCTCTCTATACGCAATCACTTAATCTTCCCGAGTCTGAACTCATCAACAAGACATGAGAATCTAATTTGTTCCACAACTAGGAAACCTGCAAGACCCTTCAACCCACTCATAACTCAAGACTATATGTCAAATCAAGACAGAAATTAAGCACCCAATAGTCCTTTTCACTTCCCAAGCAAACTCACGCATCATGTTCAAACCATATGAATATATCCCGCAGTCATATCATACTCATCATATATCCATCCAACCACTCATCGAGCCACAGATCCCACTCATAGGGGTACTACTATATATATAAGTCCAAAAACATATATTCACACAATCGAAATTGCCGAGCCTAAAGTGCGGTCTAAACCTAGACTCAAGTCCTCCAGACTGGCCCATCACCAAAACACAGAAAACACATCTCGTACCTTATCCATTGAATTCCACACGTCGTTAATGTGCAGTTGATACCGATCAATCACATACACATACGAGTGAGTGGAAAGAATTCAAAGAGATACGCTTCCAGGTGAATCAATGTCGCATGATAAGAAAAGAAAGAAGGGAAGTTTAAATTATAAAATAACTGAACCTTTATACATTTTCCAAGGACTGATAGTACAAATTATGAGCTTCTAAGATTTAGAATTTACAAAGCTGGCATAAAATAAATACATCATGTGTCTAAAATATACATGAACAAATTAAAAATCCTAAAACTGCCAAGAATAAGAGACAGTTATGACTGAAGCTTAGTTACCTCTTCAATTCCAACTCCCACCATATACAGCAACATCAACATCCAAAATCAGCATGCAAGGTGCTGAAGTGTAGTATCAGTACAACCGACCCCATGTACTCAGTGAGTAACAAACCTAACCTTAAGTTGAATGTAGTGACGAGCTTGGACAACGGTCAAGGTCCGGTATCGATATCCAATAACAACTCATAACAATATAATAAAAGTAGTACAAGAACCAAATCAGAGATATAATACTCACCTAGTTCACAATTATGGAAAATAGTCATACTTTTCAAGTATAACAGTAAATCCCAAATCTTTCACAGAAATTTCCAAAACAAATATGGGTAAATCAGAAATCTGTGATTTTTTCCAAAGACTTTCAACAACAGATAAGAAGCCTCATTATCAGATGGCATGAGGAAAGTACATCTTTATGCCTACATGTCAATGTGCATGTGAATGCCACGAATGTCACTATACCGTACAACGCGAGGAAATGCATCTTAATGCCTACATGCCAAGAATGCATGCCAACTATAATGCAACGCAGTGGTAAAACCATATACATACTCTCGGAGTATCAATGCACTCAGTCCTCCCAATCACTCAATCCTCACAGTCACTCAGTCCTCAGAGTCACTCACTCCTCACAGTCACGCAATCCTCCTAGTCACTCGGCACTCGCGCTCGCCACTATATAGGGAAGATCTAGCCCAGGAAAGAGCTAGCTCAAACATTAATAGCAACTGCGCTCACTATGGGTGTGCAGACTCCGGATGGGCAGATCCAGACCAAGCGCTATAATAAGCCAATCATGGTATGAATCAATAAAGCCTACTACAATGTGTAGCCCGATCCCAAAAACATCCTCACAATCAGTGGGTCTCAATAGGATAAGTATATAGCCTAGACATGGATTCTAACATGTATCACAGCTCAATTACTCTAGCATATAGCAATTTCATGGATAGAAATAAGATTAGGTCACTACATAGTACCACAGAATCAATCGAGTCATAATTCACATGGTACACGGCCACACATCCGTCACCTAGCATCTTCATCACCTCAACACCAACACAGAGCATATATATTCAGGGGTTCATACCCTCAGCTCCATGTTTAGAAGTGTTTTTTACCTTGAACAAGCCGAATTCAATACCGAGCAAGCCAATCAATACTCTAAAAACACCATCTCGCATGTACCGAGCTCTGAACGACTCAAAACTAGCCAAAAGCAACTCAAGAACATCAAATAATTCCAAAGGAAACGAACCCAATCGATAAAGGTCGAATCTTTAATCAAAAGCCCAAAGTCAACCAAACAGTCAAACCTGAGACCGCACCTCGAAACCTGACAAAACTTACAAAATATGATAATCCATTCAATTACGAGTCCAACCATGCTAGTTTAACTCAAATCCAACTCTGAATCGATGTTCAAAGCTCAAAAATTCACTCTATGAAACTTTAGACAATCCCTCCC
>AWOL01S0045728.1:63356-77687 GCA_000715115.1 Nicotiana otophora
CCCCCCCCCCAATTTTCTCTTTAAAATCAATAACCAATTGCCAAAAATGAAAATAGATTCATGAAGTATAATCAAAAACGAGTAGAGAAGACTTGCCCTGATCCATATGGTAAATATTGCTTCAATAATTGTCTCAATCTGAGCCTCATAGCTCCAAATATGCAAAAATGGCTGAAACCCCCAAATTTAGAGTACTTATAATCACTGGGCGAATCAATGAATCGCGATCGCGGAAATACCATCACAATCGCGAAGAAGAAAATGCACTACTTCTGAAAATGCACAACATGATCGCAGCAATAGACTCGCGAATACGATACATAAGGCTGACAAAACTATGTGTTCGCAGAAACACCATCACAAACGCGAAGAGGTAACTAGCACTCTGCCCAGTTTAGCCCCAAACACTACGCGAACGTATAGAAGCATACGTGAATGTGATGAAGACCAGCCCCAACTATATGCGAACGCAGCTACCCAATCGTGACTGCGATGAAGAAAGTGCCCAGCTCCATATTTCCTCTACGCGATCGCATACTGTTACGACTTGGCCGGTCGTTTTAACTATTGCAATCCCGTTTCCCTATTTACTTCTCAAATTGTGAATTACAGTTGTTATTTGGCTTGCCGGGATAATTGGTTTGGGTTCGGTAAGGTTTTGAAATGATTTGGAGCGCTTAGTTCAAAGATTTAGAATTTAAGTTAAAAAGGTTGACCGGATGCTAACTTATGTGTAACGACCTCGGAGAAATTTTGCTAAGGAAATTAAGCTTTGGTGGTGCCGAGGTAGATCAATTAGTACAAATATTATAGAAATTTCTCACAGTTCGCAAGCTCGCTGCGGCTCGGACATTTTGGGTTGAACAATGTACCGATGTGTAAAGAAAAACTTTTGCCAGAAAATGGTCATTTTTGCGACCACTATGCGGTCGCAAAATCACTCTGCGAACCGCATAATGGTCGCAAAGTGGAGCAGGAGGAGGCCAAGATTTGAGGAAACTCTGCGGTGCACTATACGACCGCAGACCTGTTTTGCGGTGCATTATGAGACCACAGAACAAGTATGCGAACCGCATAATTACCGCAGAATAGGTCAGTAACGCCCAGCTTTTGAGGCCAAATTATGCGGTTGGTATGCGGACCGCATACCTGTTATGCGATCGCATATGCTAGCGCATAACTGCGACGGAGCTTCCATTCTTTCTAATTTTTGACCCGACCCAACTTCGATTTATAGCCCTTGAAGCTCCTTTTTTTAGCCAAAATCTGATATTTTAGAGAGAGGTAAGAGAATTTTAGAGAGAGAAAGTGAAGACTTAGTCATTTATCTATCAATGTTTGTTCAAGGTTTGAATATTTCACAAGGATCTTGCTAGGGCTTCAAAGAGGTACGAATTTCTTTCTCTAATTCTTTAATTTCGGGTTTGGAGTAAAGATGGGTGATTAATAGTGTGATTCTTGGGTGTAGAGTATCATATATACATACCAATAAGGTTGTGGAAAGATTGTTAAGTTCAAATGGGTAAGGATTGGGTTGAAAATGGTAGAAATCTTCATAAACTTTAATTGAAGATTTGAGGGTCGAATTTGTGTCGGATATTGGTGAAATTTGTATGGTTGGACTCGTGGTTGGATGAGCGTTCATATTCTGTAACTTTTGTCGGGTTCCGATACGTGGTCCCCACGAGCGAATTTTGAGTTAATTTCAGATTTTATTAGAAATTAGTATCTCCTTATAGAATTAATTACAATAATTGGTATTGACTGAATCGAATTAATTGTTGCTAGATACGAGGCTTTCGGAGACCAATTCTCGTAGAAAGGGCATAGCGAAATAAATAATTACACGGGTTGAGGTAAGTAACAGTTTTAAATCTGGTCTTGAAGGTATTATGGGATTGTGATTTGATCCATCCTGGGAAACTGTAAAGTTGAATAATTTATTGTTAGCTATATGCCCTCTATGTGTTGATATAATTTGACTGTAAATCATGTTAGAAATCATGCTTAGGCTATGTGATAGTACTGTTGGGACCCACAGAGGTCGTGTACTTGTTGAATTGCCTGCTAAATGCTATATTTACTCAGTCTCAGTTTTTACTTGCACATTTTATCTCAGTCTCTGTTATTATTATTGATACATAATATTATTGTTGTTTGGGTTGATTCATGATTATTGAGAGCCCGAGAGACTGGAGAGATTTATGACTAAGGGAGGCCGGTGGCCTGCTTGTGAGGTTATTTTATGGATCGAGGTTGCCCGCCTGCAGCAGGCCTTATTGGCTTATTATTGCACGTGAGTCGGTCGTGCAGCACGTGAGTTGGCCGTGCAGATCCTTATATTATTATTGCACGTGAGTTGGCCGTGCGGATCCAGATATTTATATTATGGCACGTGAGTTGTCCGTGCAGCACATGAGTTATCTGTGCTTATAGCGCTTGGACTGTAGGATCCCCTCATGAGTTTGTACCCCTCTAGTGAGCGCGGGTACCCATTGAGAGAGTGATGAGGGCTGGGAGCCCTGGGAGTGATGAGGGCTGGGAGCCCAGAGAGTGATTGTTGTCCTAAGAGGTTGTACTTGATTTTCATTTGTTGTTACACTTAGTTGCTATCTGTCATTGTTGTGAAATCTCTGAAAGATTGTTGATATACGGATTACATGAACAGGAAATGTATAAAAAGTTGATTTGATATTAAACTGCCAGATTTGATAGCATGTCTATTCTTTGCTGGAATTACTGGAAGTAAACCATAACTATGTAGCTCGTTATTATCTTCAGTTCCTTATTTATTATTGTTACTTGCTGAGTTGGTTGTACTCATACTACACCCTGCACTTCGTGTGCAGATCCAGGTGTTCTCGAATATAGCGGGTGTAGATCCTTTCGCGCGGTTGAATTTTAGGAGATTTTCAGGTAGCTGCCATGTTCCGTAGACCTTGTCTCTCCTTCTCTATCTCTTTGTTCACTGTATTTGGCCTCAGACTATTACAGACTATATTTTCTAGACTTGTATTCATATTAAATGCCCATGTACTCAGTGACACCAGGTTTTGGGGAGTGTTTGTATTGTATTTAAATATTATATTTTCAATCTTGAGAGAAATTGTGGTTTATTGAGATTTTCGTCTTGCCTAGTATTGAGGTAGGCGTCATCACGACGGGTGAGATTTTGGGTCGGGACACATACCCATCTTCGCGATCGCGAAGGACAATCGAGGCATTAGAGTCCGAAATCAATCCAAAATATGCTCGAGCCCCTCGGGACCCTGTCCGAACATACCAACAAGTCGAAAACCTACTTGAGGCCTCAAATCACACATAACAACATCGAAACGACGAATCTCACCTCAAATTGAACTTAATGAACTTTGATTTTTTCAACTTCCAAAACTTCTGCCGAAACATATCAAATCAACCGGCAATGAGCTCAAATTTTTCACACAAGTCCCAAATGACATAACAAATCTATTCAAATTCCCGAAACCACAATCCGCACTCGATTTCATCAAAGTCAACTCCCAGTCAAACTTATAAACTTTCCAAACTTTTAAATTTCTAACTTTTGCCAATTAGCGCTGAAACCTTTTAGAAATATGTAAATGCAAATTTGGGCATACGTTCGGGCCCAAAATTACCATCCAGACCTAACTTAACCATCAAAACTCTAATCCAAGTTCAAATACTAAAAAGTCAAACTTGGTCAACTCTTCCAACTTTAAGGCTTAAATCATGAAATGCATTCTTCCAAATCAATTCCGAATAACCTGAAAACAAAACCAACGATTTACATAAGTTATAATACATCACTCAAAACGACCGGCCGGGTCATTACAGATTGGGTCACTATTGGATCTCACAACAAGCAGGCCTGATATTGTATTCAGTGTAGGATTGTGTGCAAGATTTCAGGCAAATCCCAAACAATATCATATGAAGGATGTTAAAAGGATACTCAGTTAACTTAAAAAGACTCATGATCTATGTCTATGGTATCCTAGAGGGTATAACTTTGATCTAGTTGGTTATGCTGATGCTGACTAGTTTTCATGTTGACAAGAAAAACACTTCAGGAACAACACATTTACTTGGTTCTTGTTTGGTATCTTGGGGAACAAAAAAGCAGAACCCAGTGTCTTTATCTACATCTGAGGCTGAATATGTGGCAGCAGAATCTTGATATGCTCAATTGTTGTAGATAAGACAACTGCTAAGGGACTAAGGTATTTTTGTTGATTGTATTCCTATTTTCTGTGACAACACTAGTGCCATAAACATTGCTAAGAATCCATGTCAGCACAAGATAACCAAGCACATTGACATTAGATATCACTTTCTCAAAGACAATGTTGAAAAAGGGAATATCTCAATTAACTTCTGTAAAACTGAACACCAAATTGCTGATATTTTTACTAAAGCTCTGAGTAGGTATTACTTTGAAAGAAATAGGTTAGAACTAGGTCTAATTAATGCTTTCAACTATATTGAACCCCAATGATTGGATATAAAAAGTATAACTAGATGTAGATAATCAAGTGCAAAGTGTTTAATTCAGTCTCGTGCTTGTCTTAAGCCCACACAATTGCCTAGAAAAGTCTAGCTGATAACTATGTTTTATGATGCTAACTTATAGTGCTGAAGCTTTATTGCAGAAATGACTAAGGAGTTACTAAAGAGTTGGTTCTTTGACTCAGGTATGTGTCATCTTGTCTTAATTCATTGGGGCTTAATATCTGAAATTACTGCTATGCTCGGACTTTCTAATTATGTTAGCATCACTTCTAGTTGTCATCTAGTCAAAGATTAAGGGGGAATCCTAGAGAAATTAGAGTTTAATTACTCCTAAAATCCTAACAGTCAAAGTAACCGTTATTAGAGTCCCGTTAGAACTCAAATTTAGTTACTCTCTCTCTTCCAGTCAAATTAGGACGTACGTCTTTAAAAGCACCTTATGATCCGTTTCTCAGATCATATTGTTTCTCTTAAACCCTAAGCAAGAATCAAGAAATAATTCTCCATTTTGCTTTATCGATTTCATTTTCTCATCACTATGCCTAAATCCAGTCGAACTTCTTCTAAAGCAAAATCATCATCCAACACTGAAGCCAAAAAAAGAACATGAAGCCTAAATCAAAGAAACATGTAAAACCATTAAGTGAACTTGCACCCACACCTGCTCCTACTCCATATATATCCTCCACTGCACCTACACCATCGTCCCAAGTTCTTGCTGCACCTAACATTCCCCCTTCTACTGGTCCTTCTCTTCCAAACAAACCACCCATGCACTTGTGTCCGCTTCGAAAAACACCTCTAAGTCAACCAAGATCGAGGCTACTCCAAGAAAATCTGTCAAAAGTGGCAAGGTGGTGCTTGATGCTACTGCTAAAGTAGACATAGTAATTAACGGAGTTGTGGTTCAGGGAGAAGTCAGGTAAAACTCCCTCCATCAAAGTTAGATGTTCTGGTATCTGCTATAGATATTGCACCCTTTGATATTGTCCCTCCCACAAGTGATAAACCATGAGTGGATGAACCTATTGTTGAAACGAACATAGAAACTTTAGAGAAATGGATAGATACCACTGATGTTAGGCCTATGGTTGAGGGGGAATGCAGTAAATAACCAGTACAAAAGGAGGCTTCAGATGATCTTTTTTTAGCTAGACTGAGGATGAGGATGATAATGAAGGTAAGGAAGAAGGAGGAATGGTGGGCAGTCATGAGGAGCATCAGACTCAAGACATGGCTAATGATAAGAAAAAGAGTGAGAATGAGGGAAATTCTGGTGAGGAAAAGGAGAGTGAGGCAGAAGATAAGATAGATAAACAAGTGGATGATTCTAGAGATGAAGAAAAGAATGGTGAGGAAGAAGGTAATTCTGAGAGTGAAGGTTCGGCTGAAGAAAATGGAAGTGAGGGTGTAAGAGATGATGGAGAGTGTAAAGAAGAGAACGAGAATACAAGTGGGGAATCTGAAGGCTTTATGACTATTGGGAATACTTCCATAGCCCCTTCAGAGGAAGCAAGTGGAGAGAAAAGGACTTAAGAAACTGTCCTTTATTAACTCCTATCATTGGAGATGAGGAGGTCAACAGTGATGAGGACAATTTTCTCTTGTCTATAGTAGGGAAGAAAAACAAGAAGACCCCTATAAATCAACAAAGTCTCTCATCCATGGAAGAAAACAAGTGGCTCCTCCTGCTGGGACTTCTCTCACAAGGAGTAAAATAAAGGTTATTGATGAACAAATCATTAAGAAGTCCACAGGTGTCAAGAAGCCAAGGAAGAAAGTTTCAGTTATGGAACCTATTGTTGAGTTGGATGCAGAAGATGAGTCTGATTCTGCTCTGCCAGAAAATTCATCAACACGAAAGAGGACGGTTATCATATCTACAAAGACAGCTACGCCATCTAAAACGGTCAGTAGAGGAAAGAAAAGAAAGAGTGCGCATGTTGTGGTTGATAAGCTCACTAAGTTTAGGAGCAGAAAAAAATTGAATAGGAAGATTCTTATAAATACTGATGAGAAAGGGATGGCTCAGCTAGTTGAAAAGCTTGAGCTACAGGGATGGAAACACATGTTTGTCAAGGCTTTCCCTCATGTGTGTATGTCTGTTGTGGGGTTCTATGCGAACTTCCAGTTTGATGGCAAAGTGGTCAAGAGTAATGTAAGTGGGTTTGAGATGGAGTTTGATGCTGAGGATCTTGGGATGATTCTGAATATTCCCTCTTTGGTTTTGACAACTAATTGAAGAAGAACTGGCCAGCCATAAATAATGATGTGGACACAGGAATTGTAGTCACAAGGAAGTTCTCTCAAAAGTTTGAATTGGATGCTCCCCAGAAGGTGTATAAGACTGATATGACTTCCTTCCATAAGCTTTTTTTTCACTTTGTCAATTCATGCATCTTGCAGAGGTTTGAGAGAAGTCACGAGGCTACCCTTGTTGGGTATGGCTGTGATGGAACTTCTTGACACTGGTAGACCTATCAATCTCCCTAGCCTGATGATTCAGCACATGAAAAGAGCTGCATACACTTCCAAGCCTAAGCATGCTATGTCTTATGGCTTCATGTTAATTGAGCTATTTGACAAGCTCAATATTTCCTTGCCTGAGCTTAAGTTTGGAAGTCACGATGATGTTTTGGATGATGTTACCCTCAAGCAGTGTAGCTTTGAGGATATCAAGGATAGGGGACCAACATATTCTGCTATTCTACCTGGTAGCAGCAGGGCAACAAAGCTCACTAAGAGGTTGGAGTTGGTTGTTGAGGAGAATGCCAAGCTTCGAGAAGAGAATAATGAATTGAGAAAAGAAACCAGGTAGCTTAGGAAAGAGCTCAGAAGGGACAGAGAATCTCATGCCTAACAGATTGCCACCTTTGTGAAAGCATTGACTCCCTCTGCCTCTCACCCATGAACCCGGTCCTTCCCTAGTGTCTTAAGCTTATTTTGTTATCCTAGTGATGCTTTAGTTCTTGTTTCTTCTGTTCTAGTCTGAGTAGGTTACAGGGTGTTTAGTTTATTTTTCTCTGATGATTTAAAACAACGCCCTCGACTTATTTTGGCACTACTAAATGACTTATCTTATAATATTTTTATGCTTCGCACATGGTTAGATCATCATCTTAGTCTATTTGCTTTGATAGTTTTTGAGCTTGTGTTGTAGCCTAAATGGCCATAAATCTTTCATTAACTGTCTTAATATGTCTAACATCTTTTTGTTATTTTTCATGATGCCAAAAGGGGGAAGATAGAGTTAGGGGTATTGTGTTGGTGTTGATATGTTTGTCTGTGTGATGTGCTTGTTGTACAAATATTGATCATGATATGGTGATATGGGGTGATTTCCTGGTTCTAATATGCACAAAGTTTGTCATCATCAAAAGGGGGAAATTTGTTGAGTTTTAAGATTTTGATGATTAACAAAGTTCGTTCAGATAAAATATTCTAAGAACCAGGTCCTCAACATAGCTGCTTAACTACTCTAAGAACTAGCTCCCTAGGGTTAAGAACCAGCTCCTCAATGTTGATGATTGTACGTCTTTACAAGATAGTATCTTTATCTCAAAGTTACCCAATCCCAAGTTTGTTGTAAGAAGACTGCTAAACATGATAACGGTTGTTGCCCAAGAAGATACGTATGCATAGGTTAGAGACAAGAGTCCCAAGAATAATAGAGTCCTTGGAGAAGTAGGAGTCCTATAAAACGAGAAGCTGACTACGCATAAGACTCCTAGAAGATCTGGGAGTCAAGAAAATTTAAATAATACCCTTCTGGACTGCTGGGATTATCCTTTTGCACATCAACTGAAGAACTATATTTTTCTATACTCAAGTCGAGTACTAGTGTTGTATTCTTCTTGAGTCAGTCTGGTAAATACGTTTTAGGAAATTGAGTTGTAATCAAGTGTCATAAACAATTAGTGAGTTGGAGTGAGTGTTTGTTTTACAAGTTAGAGTAACTTGTAAAGCAAATAGCTGCAGTAGGAGTACTGGAGAGTATTGAGTTACATATTTGTAATCGATACATTTGGATAATTGTCCTAGTGAAGTTGAAGTTGAAAATCCTACGTAGTAGGTCGTGGTTTTTGAGCCGGATCATTTTTCATGTAAAAATTGATGTGTTTACTTTGCTGCTTATTTTTACTTTACGCTTAATAAGTAAGGTAAAGAACCAAGTTCTTTAATAATCCATAAAGATACTCAAACTAACAATACACATTTTAAATTTAGAGTGTTTTTCTTAGTCTCCTCTGAAGCGCTCGGGAATTCTCTCAATATATATAATCCACCAAATATAAGCAGTGATAATCTTGAGATAACTATCTTATGTGTTTCTTCCACCGTAGGAGAAAATTGTTTCTTCCAACACAATATTGTATGTGTAGGTATTTAACTGTATTTTTCCCACCCTCTTGTCACTCTAGGCAAATAGATTTCCTTTTGGAGTAAACTTGCTCTATAGGTTAATATCCTAGGTTCAACATTTCTTCATTGGAAGTTTTGTTAGTAGTACCAGTAATACTTTTTTGTTTGGGGGGGGGGGGGGGGGGGGTTATTTGGGATCTGTTCATGGTCTTAAAGACACCCTGAATATCTCGAATCTAGGCAAAATCACTTCTGCAATATGATGAGGAGATGGATAATAGCGTCACAAAAATAGTAGGGAAATTACTGAACAAGGATCCAAATGCGCGCCCAGATATGACGAAGGATGTCTTTGCGAGTTGTCCAATCTGGTAAAGGGGAACAACTCGAATTAATGGAGAACAAAATTAATTACTACTTTGTTAAGCTTATTGTGAATTAAGGAATTGTTGGAGTTGATGCAAGACTTAGCGAAAGATAAAACACAATAAAAGAAAAATAAATTATACAGGCAATACCAATAATTAGCTAGGAATATATTTTAGTCAGGTTAATACGTTTACTTTTGGTACTATGCTTTTAAGAGTCTTCTAGTGCTATTTGAAATTCTTCTGCAGTAGGAAGTACAGAGACGACGACGACAATAACATCAACAACAACAACAACCCAGTGAGTTCCCACAAGTGGGGTCTGGGGAGGGTAGAGTGTACGCAGACCTTACCCCTACCCTGGAGACTAGAGAGGCTATTTCTGAAAGACCCACAGCTCAAGAAGACGAAAAGAGACAAGAAATCAATACCATCAATAGAACCATAGGAATAATAGCAACATCATAAGAACCAAAAAATAGATGAAAAATAATAACAAAAACCAGTGAATAAGGCCCGGTACTATGAAAAACGGAAGAATAGTATGAACACAACAATAATCACTAGCAGCCCAGGACAAAACCTTAGCAGACCATCCTCCCACCCAGAACGAAGTAGAAAAATGCTTAGCTACCTCCTAACCTACCACCCTAATACTTGACCTCCACACCTTCCTATCAAGGGTCATGTCCTCATAAATTTGAAGCCACGCCATGTATTGCATGATCACCTCTCCCCAATACTTCTTAGGCTGCCCTCTCCCTCTTCTCGAACCCGCCAAAGCCAATAGCATACCTCCTGATCGGGGTATTTAGGCTTCTCCTTCGCATGTGTCCGAACCACCTAAGCCTCACTTTCTGCATCTTGTCATCCATAGGGGCCACACCCACCTTCTCCTGAATATCTTTATTCCTAATCTTATCCATCTTAGTATGCCCGCACATCAACCTCAACATCCTTATCTATGCTACTTTCATTTTCTGGATATGTTAGTTCTCAACTGGCCAACACTTTGTCCCACACAACATGCCTGGTCTGACCACCGCTCTATAAACTTTACCTTTGAGTATCGATGTCACTTTTTTGTCACACAAGACTCCAGATACTAACCTCCATTTCATCCACCCCACCCCTATACGATGTGTGACATCTTCGTCGATCTCCCTATCCCCCTGGATAACCGACCCAAGGTACTTGAAACTGTCTCTCTCGGGGATGACCTATTATCCAAGCGTCACGTCCAAGCCCGCTTCTCTCGGCTCAACGCTGAACTTGCACTCCAAGTATTCTGTATTAGTCTTACTCAACTTTAAACCCTTAGACTCAAGGGAATGTATCCAAACCTCCAGCCTCTCATTAACTCCGCTTCGCGTTTCATCAATCAGAACTGTATCATCAACGAACAACATACACCATGGCACCTCCCCTTGAATATGTCGTGTTAGTGCGTCCATCACCAGAGCAAATGAGAATGGGCTGAGTGCAGATCCTTGGTGTAAATCCATAACAACCGGTAAGTGCTATGAGTCGCCTCCCACAGTCCTAATTCAAGTCTTAGCTCCATCATACATGTCCTTAATCGCCCTAATATAGGCAACCGACATACCTTTTGCCTCTAGGTATCTCCAAATAACCTCCCTAGGGACCTTGTAGTACGCTTTCTCCAAGTCAATAAATACCGTGTGCAGATCCTTCTTCCTATCCCTGTACTGCTCCACTGACCTCCTAATAAGGTGGATCGCTTCCATAGTCGAACGACTCGACATGAACCCGAACTGGTTGTTGGATATAGACGTAGTGCTCCTCACCCTCACTTCTACCACCCTCTCCCAGACTTTGAAATTATAACTTAGTAACTTGATACTCCTATAGTTATTGCAACTCTAGATATAACGTTTGTTTTTGTACAACAGTATCACCGTACTCCACCTCCACTGATCTGGCATCCTCTTCGTCCGGGAAATAATATTAAACAGCCCGATCAACCACTCCAATCCTGCTCTACCCACTCACCTCCAGAATTCACCCAAAATTTCGACTGGCTCAGTTGCTCTGCCCCTACTCATCTTACGCATAGTCCCTATGACCTCACCAACCTTAATGCGCCTACAGTACCCAAAGTCTCGGTGACCCTCGGAATGCCCCAATTCACCTAGAACAATATCTCGGTTCCCCTCTTCATTCAGAATTTTATGAAAGTATGTCTTCCATCTCCGCTTAATCTGTGTCATGACCTCAAATCCTAACCTGTCGTGATGGCGCCTATCGATGGTACTAGGTAAGCCGACATTTTCAAAACACTTCCGATATTCCACAAAAGCCACGTCAAAGCTTTTAAATGACCAAAATTTTCATAAACAGGAGTTAAACCAAAATATAGTGTGGAAAATAGCCCCAAACATCAAGGTATCACTAAGTCATGAGCATCTAAACAACCAATCTAGGAAATAATGTCTACAAGGGTCTGTATCCAAAATACAATAAAGAGAAAGAAAAGAAGACATGGAAGGAGAAACAAGGACTGCGAACACCAGCAGCTACCTCGTAAATCTCCGATAATCAACTGTGCACGAGATCAACGTCCACCGTGTCCGGACTCACCTGGATCTGCACACGAAGTGCAGGGTATAGCATGAGTACAACCAACTCTGTAAGTAACAATAATAAATAAGGAACTGAAAGATAGTAACGAGCTATACAGTTACAGTTCAGTAATCTCAGCAATGAAAGTAGACATGTTTTAGTTCTGACAATTTAAGTCAAATCAGTTACACATTACCAATTTCAGGTAAAAACCAAATACAATATCTTCCATAAGTTTCAGAACAGTAACATATGTCCGCTAAGTGTAGCAACAACTGAAATAAGTACAGCCTCTCAGGGCAGTAGTCACTCAATCTCTCTCAATAGCTCAAACACTCGGCTCTCAGCCCTCAGCCCTCCGATATGACCATTGAATTCTCCTCCGATAAATAACCATTTTGTAGGCAGAATACTATGCACAATCTCATCCAACCCCTCCTAGAAGTGCCTCTTAACCTCCTCATCCAAGCCTGCTTGTGGCATATACGCGCTAACGATATATAGGGTGCACCCTCCAACCACTAACTTAATAGACATTAATCTATCATTCACCCGCCTAATCTCGAGGAAGTACAGAGAATTTTTAATATATTTCATTTTTATTGTTATTCTGTATAATATTATTCTAAGATGAATTTAAGTAGGTGAACATGGTCACTGAGGATATATATATAGCCGATCTCAACTTATTTGGTACTGAAACTTAATTGTTTGTTTATTGTTGTTTTTTAAGCTTATTGTGAGGCTTTATATGCTGAAAAGGTTGTTTAATACTCCCTCCGTTTTAATTTATGTGAACCTATTTGACTGGGCACGGAGTTTAAAAAAAAATAAGACTTTTGAACTTGTGGTATAAAATAAGGTTTATAGTTCCCATTTATTCCACTTCGTAATTTTCTGGTCTAAGCAAGGAAAAGCACTTTGTTGATGTTAAATGGCTTTGAAACTTAACATCTCCCGTGGCTCAAAAGATCTACTATATAATTAGCTTATTTTGTATTGNGCCGATCTCAACTTATTTGGTACTGAAACTTAATTGTTTGTTTATTGTTGTTTTTTAAGCTTACTGTGAGGCTTTATATACTGAAAAGGTTGTTTAATACTCCCTCCGTTTCAATTTATGTGAACCTATTTGACTGGGCACGGAGTTTAAAAAAAGAAATAAGACTTTTGAACTTGTGGTATAAAATAAGGTTTATAGTTCCCATTTATTCCACTTCGTAATTTTCTGGTTTAAGTAAGGAAAAGCACTTTGTTGATGTTAAATGACTTTGAAACTTAACATCTCCCGTGGCTCAAAAGATCTACTATATAATTAGCTTATTTTGTATTGCCTTGGTTACATGATTAGAAAAGCTGTAAATACGTTTTTCTTATTTTCAGCTTCATATGTATATATGTATATTTCGAATTTGCAACATTACGGTTTAAATTGGGGAGTAAATATATCAATGATCATTTGTCCAACCATATTTTTGTCATTTTCTCCCTAACACCAATGCTGCGTCCAACAATATTTTTGTCAATTTCTACCTAACATCAATGATTTGGTGCCTTTGTCCCTTTGACTCGCCCGAATTTTCAACATCTTATCTCAAGTAGTCGGTAGTATATTCAAGAGACTATATATACTTTTTCTTTTTAGTATGTTTTCAAAAACACATTTTTATATCATGAAATCATTTAGTTCTAAAATTATACCTCCAAATATGAAAAAGGATACCATGATGCACAAGACATTTCGCGGTTATGCGCAGGGTCCATGAAAGGGCATGGCTCGAATTTGTAATTTATAAGTCACACAAAAATAACTTTTATGTTGCTCCAAAGCTCACCTTCTCACCCCTAAATATGAGTTCCGTTAAAAACCATCACAATTTATCAAATATATAAAAAATGCTCACTCTTAGCAAACTTAAAGAAACAACTCGGAAGTATATTCAAGAGACTATTTCAAATTTAATGCCCAATATATTTTTGTCATTTTTTTACTTAACATCAATGATCTGGTGCCCTTATCCCCTTACCTCTTCACCCGAATTTTCAACTTCTTTTCTTGTTGAAAAGGGGAGAATTCATACATACACAACAACAGAGAGGAGAAACCATTCCATATCTCAGATTTTTCATCAATTAAAAAGGTTAGTCAACCATGATCTTAGCCAATCATGTTTAGCTAAACAAAGTTTATTTAACTGAATTTGCAATCATGTTTTCTGCTATGGCTTTTTTATGCTTTTTTCTTCAGTTTCATTGTATTCTTTCTCCTGATTAGGTTTTATACATCAGATCTTGAGAACTTGAAGGAAGGGAAGGGAAAATTACAATAATGGAAAGAGGAAAAGAAATTGAAGGAAAAAGCGAGAAAGGGAGAGCAATCAAATTATCGGTATGTCATGTCAATATGTAGTCATATTATTACAACTAATGTTGACTTGGATGATTGTCCAATTAATCCTCAAAATACAATATGTATGTATAATTTTAATATATATATATATATATA
>AWOL01S0045734.1:14693-30267 GCA_000715115.1 Nicotiana otophora
GTGGTGTATGACACGCTCTTCTTCTAAAGAAGTAATACCTTACAAATCGGAATTGGAAAAATACCTGCGACAACTGAGGAAGGAGAAAGAGTTCACCGTAAAGATTTTGGGGCAACCTTCAACCCAAGAACATATGGCTAATAACGATGACGACAAGGTAGAGGTAGCACATCATAGAGAAGAAGTTGCAAGGATAGCAGCTGAGGCAGCCCATAGAACTGCTAAGGAAACTATCGAAGACAATAGGGGTCGACGATTTAATCTAAATCGACCCTTGATTGAAGAGTAGTTCGAGAATGCGGTACTCATGCCTGGTACAACATTGGGTGACTATGCCAAACCAGTCTACAATCAAGGATTGTCAAGTGTTAGACCATCTTCAATTGCAGCAAATAAATGCGAGTTGAAGCAAAGTTTGCTTTATACCATTCAAAACAAATGCGTTTTCAGAGGGAAGATGAACGAAGATCCAAAAACGTATCTGATGGACTTCGAGGAGATTATGAACACCTTTCAATACAATGGGGTGTCACAAAATGCAGTGTATTTAAGGGAATTCCCCCTTTAACTTAAAGATAATACGAAGCAGTGGCTTCGAAGCTTGACAAATGGATCAATTAGAACATGGGAGGAAATGACCAGTAAATTTCTTGATAAATATTTCTCCTCATCTAAGACGGGCAAGTTTAAAAGAGAAATCCATAACTTCTGCCAGAAAGAGAATGAAACTGTTTTTGAAGCATGGGAGAGGTTAAAGGAGATAATTAGAAGGTGTCAACATAGCGGAATTGAACTCTGGATGCAACTACAAGATTTTTGAGTTATCCGGAGATACTAATCAGTGGCCCTCTGAGAGTGTGGAAAGAATAAAATCAACGGGTGTTCACCAAGTTGATGCTACTACATCTATGCAAGTACAACTTGATGCTATGGCTAAATAAATAAAAAAGCTAACTGTAGCTTCGATGCAAAATGTGCACCAAGCAACCTGTGATATATGTGGAAGAGGACACCCTACTCATGAGTGTCAAGCCTCAACTGAGGAAGTGAATGTTGTAGGAAACTATAATTTTAATGCAATGGGTTAGAGGCACCCCGGCTTTTCATGGAGTTCACCTGGGGGTACTGAAAATGCATGGCAACAAAACAACCAAAGATTCCAAGAACAAGGAGCTCCAGGTTTTCAAAATCAGTAGAGGCAGCAATATCAATCTCCAAGTCGAATCAATCCAGCATGGAGGATCTTATGAAGACCTTCATTATCAATACAAATGAGAGGCTTGATGCCCATGATGCAGCTATCAAAGAATTGGGTACATCTTTTCGAAGCCTGAAAAAACAGGTTGGGCACTTAGCTACACTAATGTCTGAGAGAGCCCCAGGAACACTCACAGCTGATACAGAAAGAAATCCTAAAGAGCCAGTAAATGCTGTAACTTTAAGAAGTAAGAAAGAGTTGAAATATCTCACCCCAATCCAAAAATATATGAGACATGAAAAAGAAAGCAGGGAGCAGCTGAAGAATGGTGTCGAAAAGAAGAAAAAAGGAAAATCAAGAAGGGAGGAACTTGAGGCGAGCAAGCATATGCCTACTCTGCCTTTTCCCTAAAAGCTAAGTAGAGAAAAGCTGGATAAGCAGTTCGAGAGATTTCTAGATGTGCTGAAACAGGTTCATGTAAACTTACCATTCATATAAGTGCTCTCACAAATGTCGGGTTATGCCAAGTTCTTGAAGGATATCCTGACAAAGAAGAGGAAAATGGAGGAGACCTCAGTGGTCAAGCTCATAGAGCATTATAGTGCAATATTGCAAAACAAACTCCCACAAGTGTGGAGATCCAGGGAGTTTTACCATACCTTGCTCTTTAGGCATTACTAATTTTGATAAGTCTCTATGTGAATCTGGTGCCTCAATTAATCTAATGGCACTATCTATTTACAGGAAACTGGAGAAGGAGATTGAGAGATAAGGTCTGCACCAATATCTTTACAGCTGGAAGACCAAACGACTCTAATACCCGAGGGAATAGTTGAAGATGTCTTAGTTCGGGTAGATAAGTTTATTTTTCCTATAGATTTTATAGTGGAAAAGATGGAGGAGAATAAGGAGGTCCCCTTCATCCTAGGAAGACCATTACTAGAAATGGGTAGAGCAATATTATCTATACATGAGAGAAAACTCATGCTTAGAGTGGGTGAGGAGACTGTGACTTTTGAGATGAATGTAGAAACATGGGTCAAAAGGGATAGGCTAGCTGCTAGTGTTGTATGGAAAGTGAATGGCGTGAAAGATAAGACTGCAGTGAGTGAGAAAGATAAGTGTGGGGTGTACCCAAAGAAGGTTGAGAATAATCTATCTGCATGGATGCGTACACTAGTTTGGGCATGAGGGATAGAGCCCAACTTCGACTCAAACCCCGACTAGATGTTCAAGGAAGTTTTCCTTACTTCTTGCTTTTTATTTGTGTGTCATAAAGACATGCCATAATTTAAAGTGTGGGGTATGTATGTATGTATGTATGTATGTATGTATGTATGTATGTATGTATAGAATGTATAAATGTATATGTGTGTTTTTGTAATTCAATTGATTGGAAATTTTGACAATTTTGACTTATCTCGACGATGGATTTCCTCGGTTGTATTCTTGAGGGATTTAAGTTGAAGAAAATCCTCCTTGATTTGTATTTGTGCCGCGGTTCTTTTCCAAGTGTTTCTTTTTAACCGGGTGTAGTTCATTTTTAATTTTTTTTATGAGCAGGAGATCTTGTGCTATAATTTGAAATGAAAGCAATATCTCCTAACTATATTATGCCTTGTGAATAATAAGTGCTTTAGTTGTGACGTTTAGGCTCAGTTTTTGACTTTTATATAAGCACCTTAAATTGTATGATCTTAACTTTGCTTAACTACTTTGACTAGAGTGTCTTGATAAGTCTGATCCTGAGTGAGTTATGTGTCGTGTGTGTGTGTGTGTGTGTGAGGTTTTTTGTTACTATGTGCATCGCATTTGATGTGATATAGGTATTTCTTTGTTGAGCCAGTTATATGACTTTACCCACCTAATTGTTATGTATCTTAGTTAACCCCTTTGAGCCCGTAATCCTGTTTTGTTGCCAACCACATTACAAGCCTTACCCATTTGTTCGAATTGCCCATCTATTTGAACTTTTTACCTCTCGTGAGCACTCGAAATTATTATGAACTTTGTAAAAGTTGAAATGTAGGGTAGTTGGTATGAACTTTATAAAAGTTGAAGTGTGGGGTGGTTGGTTAGCTTTTGAGTAGAACTAATGAAATAAGGAGAAAGGAGCACTGTTTTTAAAAAAATAAGAGCCATTTGAATTGAAAAAGAAAAAAAATAAGTATATGATTGTGAAAAATATTTTTTGATAGTGGTAACTCTTGATGTATTTGTGCTTAAAGATGTAGGGAGTTAATGTATATTGATGTTAAGGTGGAGTTATGATTTGACATAAGTGTACGGTTTTGAATGGTTAATTGTATGTATTAAAGTGCTTAGGGAGGTGTAGTCATTCTTATATCCAAATATATCCTACATGTCCCACATCCTGCATTACAACCAATTAAAGTCCTACTTGACCCTTGACTGAATGAGCTCAATTAGTAGAGTAGTATACTACGGGCAATCCTATGGTGCATCTTTTGTGGCAAATGAATGTTGTTTCTGAGAGTGAGTGAATTCTTTCTATCTTGAGTTCACAATTGTTCTTAACTTTTATTGTGTATGGAACTACTCTCTATTGTTGTGTGAGGGCATATGATTCATGAAGGAAAGGTAATGCTTGGCCTCTGTGTTAGAGTAAGTGAGCGGGTTATAAATAATACGTGGTACTTTTGAGTCAAATCTTGAGGCGAGGATGTTACGGTATTGTGCTTAATCTGTTTCGATTATTCTTGGTGTGATGAGTTAGGAGAGTTGTTTAAAAAAGGTCATGTCTATATGAAGTGTAGTTTGATTGCTCGAGGACGAGCAATCGTTTAAGTGTGGGGTATTGATGGTAGGCTATAATCTCGTGTTTTATTCGCTTATTGCACTCTAATTCACTGCACTTTACTTGTGTTGAGATTTAATTAGTAATGTTTTGCACTTATTGTGTGTTTTATGCCGTGCAGGAGTGATTTCGAGTTATTTAGATGTTGCGGAGAAAATTCGAGCTATTTGGAGCTTTGAAGTCTAAGTATAAGCCCAAGAGATTAAACCGGGATCGCGTTCGGGGGTTGAGGACCAAGTCCGGATGTCAAAAATTAGAGAAGCGAACTCACTCTCAGAAATACGCACGGTCGCGCCGCATGGGGCGGTGCGACAGTGCAAAGTATGCCCAAAAATTATTTTGTGAAGTAATCTAGAAATTGCCACAAGCGCCCCACATGGGGCAGTGCGGCGTGCGGCGTGGTAGTGTAAAATTGTTAGAGTAACTTCCCATTTTTTGCTAAAAAGTGTAATTTCATCCAGGGTTTATTGGGGGATGGTTTAAATACATGGAAAAATACCATTTTCGGGACTTTTGATACAATTTCGACCTAAGGAGGCCAAGGAGGCTGAGGAGGAGTTGGAAGAATACGAGCACAAGGATTTCATCATTCCTTCCTCACTCAAGATTCAGGTTTGGATGGAATTTATGTTTTTATATACTTTAATTATATTTGTGAAGAACTTCTCCATGTCTATGGAGTAGATCCTTTTAGGTTTTGATGGATTTGGTGTATTGATGATTGTTTGTAGATTATAACTCTATTTTTATGTATTTGAATCGTTTTGGAAGAATTAGTTGTTGCATCTATATTCACTAGTTCATGTAATCAAGAGAGGCATAAATTGTGATATCTTTGCATTATATTGTTGGTTGAGTTCATAGATTCTTCTAAGTAATTGAAAGAGGCTAGTTAAATCATTGATTAAACCTAGTTAGGAGAATAGTCAAAAGATGTTTTCCTAAAGACCGATCCACTATGCATTCTTGCATATCTTCACAGTGCTTAAATTGGTTTATCTCGTGAGGTTAAAACTAATCGAGAGAGAAGTTTCTACTGAACGTTTGAACTAATAATAGAGTGAATTCGAGAGACTCACTTGAACCTTGGAAGTGAATTATCTAGGGTTAGATCTCGAACAATTATCTTGCACCTATCCTGTCAAAACCCTATCCTCTTCCACTAATAACCTTAATTGCTTATTCCTTGCTTCGATAGTCACTAGTCAATAGCTATAGATTTTAGATTCTTAGTTAAATTTTATTATTAATCATATAAATCTCAATTGTTGATCCTCTTGGATAGAAATCTAGCTACAAACTACGATAATATTGTTTAACTCCAATCCTTGTGGATACGATATTATATTATACTATATTCGACTAGCGAACATATTTAAGTGTGTGTTTTGCGCTCGTCAAATTTGAGCTTCTACTGAATGTTTGAACTAATAATAGGGTGAATTCGAGAAACTTACTTGAACATTGGAAGTGAATTATCTAGATCTAGATCCCGAATAATTATCTTGCACATATCCTGCCAAAACCCTATCCTCTTCCACTGATAACCTTAATTGCTTATTCCTTGTTTCGATAGTCACTAGTCAATAGCTGCAGATTTTAGATTTTTAGTTAAATTTTATTATTAATCATATAAATCTTAATTGTTGATCCTCCTGGATAACAATCAAGCTAGAAACTACAAGAATACTATTTAAATCCAATCTTTGTGGACACGATATTATACTATACTATCTTTGACTAACGAGCACAATTTAAGTGTGTGTTTTGCGCTCGTCACATACCAATGGGCCTACTTGTGCTAGGAAGGCCTGGTACCAGTATCAAAACTTTAAAACAATGGGGTCGACCCCTTCATTCGACCCCATGGAGAATGGACCTAAGGTAAAGGGATACGTACAAACATACATAAAATCCTTCTTGGTAAAGGTAACTCGCTCTATTATGTCCGGGGCAAGGATTGTAAGATCATGACAGTTGTAGTTCTCCTTCACAGTAGGGATACTAGAATGACGAATGGAGGAGGGATACCTACTAACAGCTCAAGTCCGTGAAGACACAGAAGGGGCCTTCTCTTGAAAGTCATTAGTAGTACTAAGGTATTTTGGTATGATGGTGCTTACGTCGGAGGTTCAGAATCGATATTAGTTTCTTTGTCCTTATTTTTCTTTGGGCTCCACCGAAGAGGAGACCATAGTTTCCAAAAAAGGCAGTGAAAGAAGCCATGGTAATAATGGGTCAGAAAAAACTTTTGTTAAGAGCGTTGAAGAAGATGGAAAATTTTCGTACAGAGAAGAAGAAGAAGGACTTATGAAAACTAAAAATTTGGAAGTAAAGAAGGAAAGTAATGAGTAGAAGTAAAGATATAAACGGTATAAATTGCGGTCATGATTCCTCAAAAATCGGAAAAAATATTTGTTGAATCGTAGGGCAACACGTGTTCGGGATATTAAATGTGAGAAGACATGCATCCTTTCAAGCGTCAGAGACTATTCAGGAACTCTCCCGCCAAGAAAGGGGTCTTCACCAACTTTCCGGTAACACAGGGATATGTCACCAGAAAGCATGAGACTATCTGTATGGGGTAAAATTGGTTTATAATAAATGGTTGAATAATAGCATGACACGTGAAACCGAAGACAGGTAAAAGGTGAGTCGAGTAACAACCAGTACCGGATACGACAACTGCAATCGGTATCGGGTAAATCCCGAAAGGAGCATGGTCAACGGGAGCAGGTCGAGTATTTGTCATCGGATAGCATTCAATGATAGAATATATTCTAACATTAAATGAGCAACTGTTACAAATAATATTTGCATTCATGGCCTTCCGTTACATATTCATCAATGACTCTTTCATTATCATTTAAGTGTGGCTTGATCCTAGGATCTTGTTTCCCTAGGTATAGCTATAAATAGCAGGCTTAGCAGCCATTGTAAGACATGGAATTCCTCTCAAACATATACTATATTTTACTTTTGCTCTCACTTAAATAACTTTACTTGTTCTTATCATTGCTTTCACTTTTGTCCTTGGAGACATTGCGCTCGGAGCCAGGCTTGTCTTCTTCAATTTCAATTACTAAATCTCATTGTTAATCTTATTTCTCTATCATTTTTGGATCAAATTAGTTCGCTTGTCTATAAACTACGTATCAAATTTAACTGTACCATTGTACAGGTAAACATACAAAAAGTATTTACCAAGAAAAGAGACTACAAATAAAAAATTTCCATTCAATTGGAGAAGTTTGTATTTAATATTTTGTAACCTAATGAATCAGGATAGTCTATATAAAAAATTCCTAACCCGCCAATTTCTTTCTAAAGATTTTCCAAATACAAATTTTAAATACTATTTCGCGTAAGAATAACTATTTGTGTAGCCAGGGAGAGTCAAAACAATTTCTCTTTTTTCTAATAAGCAGCAAAAAAAAAACTCTAATTATTTTCAAGTGTTTCACTAAGAGCGGAAAGAAATCAATATCAGATAGGTGAAATTTAATGAAATGACCACTTCTAACTCGATACATGAGGTTGT
The DNA here is from genome assembly GCA_000715115.1 of Nicotiana otophora. Taxonomy (NCBI): domain Eukaryota; kingdom Viridiplantae; phylum Streptophyta; class Magnoliopsida; order Solanales; family Solanaceae; genus Nicotiana; species Nicotiana otophora. The sequence continues at coordinate 22,251 of AWOL01S0045734.1, forward strand.
TTTCCTTAAAAGACCTAAACCTTGGAAATTTTAAAAACTTAAAAGCAACACATGGAACATATATCAAATTTCTTATCAAACAATAAAAAATACTTTGAGAAGTTTGTCAACATTTGATAATTATTGGCCAGGTATTTCTTTTCTACAAGGAATTATAATTAAAAGTAACGGCTTTCATACATCCATACGTTTATTTATATAACCTTGAGATCACATTCTCAAGTTTTATTTATTTAGACTTTCTTGAAATCTAATTCATTGAATTTTATAGTTTTGCATTTCTCTTATTAGTCATGGATTTTATAGATTGAATATAAGGAGCAAAACTCTAGAATTTAAATACAATGACATACTAAAATAGGCAAAACAAAATGATGGCCCTTGCTTTAGCTGACTTTCATTGATAGCCCCGCTTAACACTTGCTTTATTCCCTGAAATACAAATTCAATAGTTCTGTTTCCAATATCAAACAAGATTATGCCCAATGTGCTTAACCATTATACTCCCAGGACTATGTCAACATTACCCAGAGGTAAAAGGAGAAAATCTGAAGAAAAGATAGTACCTTGCAACAGCCAGTGCAAATTCCTACGTACAGAAGTTGTTTACACCTTCTTGCCATCAGTCACACTAATAGATTGTTCAACTATAGAATTGGCTTTACATCCCAATTTCCTAGCTACTACTTGATCAATGAAGTTATGAGTGCTTCCGTTGTCAATCAATACATGTAGGGGGCTATTCTCATGATAGCATGTTTCTCTGATAGTTTGATACCCACTAACTCCAGTAAGTGCATGTAAGGAGATAGTCATAAACTCATCAGTCCCTTCCATGGTCTCCTGTACCAACTCCATATGTTTTTCATCATCTCTTGTGTCTTCCTCAATAATATCCACTAGAAACGACTGCTTTTTTGCCCTGCAGTTATTCCTTTGCACATATTTTTCATCATAGAAACAACATAGCCCTTTAGCTTTTTTCCATCCATTTCAGCAGCAGACAACCTCCTATCATAATTGTTACCAAAATGTCTACTAGGAATATTAGAATTAGATTCGAGGAACTTCTTGAATGTTAAAGTTGATAAAGGAATCTTTTAGAAACCTTGTGGTTTAACATGCTAGGGAGTAGGTAGGATGGAATTATGTGATCAGCTAACATGTTTAAGACCCCGTGACTGAGCTTGTGCTTCAAAAATACCTTCTTGCAATCTAGCAGTTTTAAGCTTGCATAAGTATTCTAGGTGCTTGAATCTTAACAGCCTTGTTAAGTTCTGGTTTCAACCCTCGCAGGAAACAACCGATTGCATTTTCAGTCGACAAATTAACTTCATTCAACCGTTTATTAAATTCAATTTGATAATCCTTCACATAACCAACTTGTCTCAGATTTTAATAGCCTCTATAGGATCTTCAAACCTATCCCCAAAGCTATCATGTAGGGACAAAACATATTCAGTCCAAGTTAGAAATGTATCACTATTTCTAGATCTCATATACGACCTATGCCATACAATAGCATCACTGTCAAAATGAAAATAATCGACTTTCACCCTTTTCCTCAAAGGCAATTTCCTCCATAGAAAAAACATGATCCATATTATACAACCAAGATTTCAAGTCATATCCAGAAAATCGAGGGAAATCAAGTCGAGAATATTGAGTGAAATAACTATTACTAGTTGGAGCAGAACTGGTTTGAACTTCCTTAGAACGACCATACGAACAGGACCTACAGATTCACCATCAAATGAGGATAATATTCCTTTGTCTTATTGCTTGATAATCCCAATTGCCTCCTTAATTTCGAGCAATTCCTTATCTGTTTGCGCGTTACGAACATTCATACTGGTCAAGCTCTCCATCAACTTCTGTAATTGATCTTGAATTTTTGAGATTTTGCCTTCCATGTTTTCCATAGGTTTGTCTTGATTCTTAACTCTGCCCATGTTAATGCCGAGGAACAACAGCTCTGATACCAAATGATGCAATATAAGAACAGGAAAATGAGTATAATTGAACTAGGAGCTCAAGCTCGAAGAACGATGGTAGCTAAACAGGAATCTCCGAGATTTTAGCTAAGATGAAATAGAGATAAAGAAAGGAGTTTGATCTTATTTTCTGAATGAATCCAATTGGTATGATTATAATGTATTTATAGAACTAGAACAGCTCAAATAATTCTACTCGATCCTTAACGATTACAGTTATAACTAACTCCTAACTAACTTGCCATGTCAGTTGCCAACTCAGCTTTTCTCGAATCTTGCATCAATTTTAGAAAAGAAAAATTCACATACAAAAGCACTATATGTGATTAATTCAATGTCCAATTAGTAAATAACGCGTGTCACATTAGTAAGATTTTAAACCCAAATGTTTGCTTCTCACGTGCCATTGGGAAAGTATATTTTCTTATGCACACATCATCACTTAAGGAGGTAATTTCACTTGGAACAAGAATAAAGAGGTGCTTGAATGCTTGTAAAGTTCCAATATACAACAGAGTTTTTCGAACAAGTTAGCAAACCATGTATCTTTCCTATATTTAATAAAGTAAAAGTCACTCATCTGGTGGAATTAGTCGGACAAAGCAAAGGGGCAGATTAGTCAACTCATCCAAAATTTTCTATGGGAGCTACACTAAATCGCCTTTATCTGGCCAATAAAGCTGCTTTATTTAACTAAACTACATAATGGAAAAAAATGGAAAGGGCGTATTCAGCTACCAACAAAGGCAAAATTCAAAGAGCGCTGTGCTTGTAACCACAATAGCACATGGAATGATCAAACTACATAGAATAGTAAAAAATTCTTGCAAAAAAAACTATTTAGTTAATTGTTTCATAGTGAAAGATTTTTGCAGAAACATCTATTTAGTAGAATTGTTTCTACTTAACTAGAGCCATGTGATGCAAGATCTCAAGACGATACCGCTACTTCATTATTATCATGTCATATTAGCCCCGTTAAAACCAAATAGTTATAATTTTGAGTGGAGATACGCTTCAACCTAATTCTATATGTGTTTACCTTTAAAATTGGATAACAATTAAACTTATAATGAGATTCTAAAGATACGCGATTTCACTTAATACCGATAGACAAATATGAAGATTAATAACAGAAATGAACTATAAAATAAAGAAAACCAGTATTGAAACGGAATTCAATCCTCGAGCTAGGATGCCCTCGAACTGATTGATACCAAAATAGTTAAAAATAAAGCAAGCTGATGAACAAGAGAGTATAAGCTAAAGAGAGAGCATTATATTGACTTTTTTACGTGAGAACAATGTGTCTTACAAATGGTTAATACCCTCCTTTATATAGTAGAGGAGTTCCACTTATGGTATAACTCTAATTACAGAAGCAAATCCCATGATTTGCTAATTAACTGTTTCTGATTTGATCCGTTCCGAGATTTATGCCATGATCCTCGACCAATCACCGAGGTTTACACCGTGATCCTTGATCAATCACGGATATCTCGCCTTTCTATTATTGTGCTATCTTCGATCTTGCTCGATGTCTGTCTTATTTGGCTTCGATCACTACTAGCCTCGATCTTGACAGGTACCTCGATTCTGAACGCGGTATCTTATCCTCGTGATATGGACTATTTCGTTATGAAGCCATCCTTCGATGCAAACTCCCGGTCTCGGTCAAATAGTAAAATCAGGTGAGTCCGGTTTTAACCGTTTACAGATAGTCCCCTCATTGTTTTGGAGTGTAATGACAAGAAACGAATTGAGCCTTCGATTTTCTATCTTGACTTGTCATGATGTCATCCTTGTGACGTAAGCGACGGAAGTGACTGAAACCTCCCGTCTGTACAGTTACCAAGGCATTAAATGCATGTCAGTCGATGGTCGGCCACCGCCAATATTGAACCGTTGTTGTGAAATTTATAAATAGCCCCTCTCTCCACCATTTTGAACTTTTACTTTCAGATTTTCAATCCCCAAAGCTTTTTATATCTTCTAATTTCTTCATCTGCAAATCTACGATTTTCACTGCTAACCTCTTCTCAAAACACCAAATCTTATCATCTCCATCTATTTTTAACTTCAAATCCATATAAAAATGGTAATAATATCAAAAACTGTTCCTCAAAAGGAAAATGCTTCTTCATCGCGGTCGACCGGTGATAAGACACCGGCGGAGCCGCGCCCCAAGGAGTGTGTTCCCGGGGGGTGTGTCCTCACTTTCGATTTTAAGACCGATAAAGCCTCGTCGATTCCCGGTCGATGCGAGCCAGTGTCGATGTATATATGCTCGATAACTGAGAGATATCTTAAGCAGGTAAAGAAATATTGCAACTTAGAGGGCAAAAAGGTGGTGATCCCGACCCCCGAAGAGGACATCACCACCCATGTGGAAGGGTTTCTAAGTGTTTACACTTACCCTTTTACGCTGGGCCCCTCGACCCCGTCGTCGTTGATTTTTGCCATCAGTATCAAATAACCCTATGCCAAATCCATCCTTCCTTTTGGCGAATTGTGATTCTGCTCTGATTTTTCGTGAGCAAAGTCGAAGGGATGCCTTTCACCCTCGACCACCTCATCAGGTTATACAGTCCCCACCTCTATCGATACGGGTTAATAAAACTACAATGTCGGGCTACCAAAGTGCTATTTCCGAGCATAGACGAGGACAAGGACCGAGGCTGGATGGGCCGATAAGTTCGAGTGAAGATTTCCGACCTAATCCCAGCCGAAAAGATGCCATTTTCCGAGAAATGGAATATGAAGCGTAAGTACAGTCCCACTGTTAGCTCTTATTTATTGTTTTGCTCCTTTGCTTCTTCTCATTGATATCCCCTTCCGTGATGTAGCGGTCGCTTGGATGCCCGGTGCAATTCCTAACCTCAAGAGTTGGGTTCGGGACCTGGCCTCGACCTCTTCGTATGCCGAGCTCTCATGGCATGATTTATCAAAGGGCCTATGGGAAGCCAAAACTCATGGTAAGCCCCCTTTTTCCACGTCTTTAATGATTTTATCAAAGCATTTCTTACTTAATTTCCTTTCATACAAGCCTTGGCAATGACGCTGTTATGAGGCCCCTATCTGGTGAGGGGGAAACTTCGATCCCAACACCAAAACCGACGAAGGACAAAAAGGGGGAAAAGTCCTCACCCTTCGAGGATCCAGAACCTAAGAAGAAGAAGGCTCGTAAGCCGAGGAAGAACATCATCCTCCTAACCGAAGAGTTTATCCGGCGTCTAAGGGAGGAAGACGAAGAAGTGTAAGAAGGCGACTCCGGGCTTGTGGACCGAGTAGGAATGAGCACCGAGGACCCAAAGGCCACTGCATCGGGGAAGGCTGCAAAGACTTCGTCTCGAGATGAGGGGGTCTCGGGAAGAGACTTGGGCGAAGTCCCTGAGTCATCGAGGATCAAAGATGCCCCCTACCACACTGAGCCAACGGTAGGTACGGCTATCGAGGCCGGTCTCGAGGCTCCTCAAGATAGAAAGAATGCCCCAAGTGCTCCGCTTGGGGAAATAGAAATTAGAGGTTCCCCGATGCTCCCCTCATTTTCTGAGGAGATGATTCAAGAGGTTCGGGCCTTGAGGACCCTCTCCATCGAAGGAGCCCACGGAAGGGAAGATCCCTTCCATGATTACTTTACTAGGGTTGAAGATGCCACCGGCCTGAGTGACTTGGAGGTCTCGAGGAAGGACTCGGGCAAGGCATTGAGCCTTTTCAATGAAGTGCAGCAAGCTCTGAATTGGGTAAGCCTTAACTCCCCTTGTTGGTGTTACACTTGTGTTCATTTTTCTCTTCCTATCTAACTTCCTTTCTTCTTTCTACGTAGGCCTCGGCACTTCATCGGGAAGCATTTTCTCGGTCTCGAGCTAGAGGAATGCCCTTAAACTTCTCTGTGGGAAAAAAGAAGAGGAGACCAAGGACCTCCGAGCCTAGTTGGCCAAGGCTCACCAAGATCAGACCGACCTAATCGAGCAGGTAATGAAAATCTTAAAAGCTCATGGGCTACATTCGGGAATGGTGGCTAATGTTTCAATCTCACAGCTACAGCAGAAGGTCGAGAGGATCGAGCAGCTCTGCGAGGAGGTCAATATGATGAAGGCGGAGATCTTGGGGTGGAAAGAATGCATGGACTGCTTCGCTGCAGAAAAAGAGACAGCTTTATCCAAATTGTCATCGGCCGAAAGCCAGCTTCGAGGCATGAGAGAGAAAAGCTCAATTCAGGCAAAGAAAATAGAGGAGCTCGAGGCTTGGTAGGCTTCCTAACTTTTAAAGGCCAAGTCTGAAGCCAAAAAGGCAAAGGCCGAGGCAGAGGCGATCGTGGCCGTCTATCGGGCCGATGCTGAAGTCGCTCAAGTCCAAGCGAGAGAGGTAACCGAGACCGCTCAAACTCGAGCATATTGGATTACCGAACTCGCCAAATGCCAATCTCGGAGGGAAACCCTCGAGGAGATCCACACTCGAGGTTTCGATCTTACCAAAGAGATAGTAAAGGGTAGAGAGCATGAAGTCGAAGCTGGAGCGCTAGCCACTTCCGATGATGATGATGATGATGGCAGCAAGAGCGGGTCCGAGAATGGGAAGGACCTCGATGAAGAAGGAGCTGCCCCCGAAGAAGATCAGGAACCTTAAGAATTTTCACTTTTGATCTTTTGTATAGGATCCTGATCGGACCTTGTAAATATTATCATATATATAAAGATCTCTTTCCTTTCCGACTTGTCTTTATTTCATTTGTGCCTTGTAAAACTTTTGTTCATAATTTCGAGGCTTAGGCAATTTGATCGAAGCCGAACTAGTGTAATTTTTATAATCGAGTGAGTACTTGCTCAAACTCGGAGTAGGGTGACCCTTAGGTTTTAATTGAGTGAGGATGATTTTTCAAAAATAAGCTGGCCCTTTAGGCTCTTGAATTAGGCCGATACGGCCATAGCAAAATGAATGTCTTTCTCCCCCTTTTCGGCTTGAAAATTTTATTGTTTAATCATATAAATTCTGTTATGCCTTAGCACGAAATAAGGGATTTGCTCGAGAGTTCGAACGGTTCTGTACCCATTAGGATTTTCAAGGGTCGATATTATCAAGACCCTTTGTTTCGTAATACCTTAGCATAAAATAAAGAATTTGTTCGAGAGTTCGAACGGTTCTGTACCCATTAGGATTTTCAAGGGTCGATATTATCAAGACCCTTTGTTTCGTAATACCTTAGCATAAAATAAAGAATTTGTTCGAGAGTTCGAACGGTTCTGTACCCATTAGGATTTTCAAGGGTCGATATTATCAAGACCCTTTGTTTCGTAATACCTTAGCATAAAATAAAGAATTTGTTCGAGAGTTCGAACGACTTTGTACCCATTAGGGTTTTCGAGGGTCAATATTATCGAGACCCTTAGAAATTTAGCCGGGGTTAGCCTTTTTAATCGGTTTGTGAAAATATTTGAAGGCCTATTTAATAACAAAAATTGGACATCTCCAAACCGTGTTAATTTGGCCGTAGCCTTTCATTTGGGATTTGCCTTTTGGGCTTGTTCCCTTGTTATACTTCGAATATCAGTCCCCGAGTGGGGTGGCCGTGGCCTATAAAATCGAGTATTGCCTTTTTAAGGTCTTACGATTTCTAGGTTTACTAATTCGATCATGTTGATTTTTTGGACGGCAGCCCCCGAGTATTGGGTAAATTGTTTGAACTTCAGTTGTGATCGGCCCTTAAGCCAGATTCCACAGTAGATTATAAGTATGAAATTGTAAAGTATAAGTTTTTTTGAAGCATAGAACATCTGGTAAGGAAAAATACTTCTTTCAATAGATTATACATGCGTACATGTTTTTCCATTAGGGTTCGAGTAATCTACATGGACACGGTTCATTTGACCATTTGGTCCTCTACAAAATTTACCTATCGGGACCTTGTCAACACGAAGTATTTTCCTTGTAACTATCTGAAGGTGATGCCCTCCAGTATTCGAGGTTGATTGTAAAGGAGCCTCAGATACTGTTGAATTGCTCTAAGTTAGCACGAACAATGG
>AWOL01S0045735.1:786-11000 GCA_000715115.1 Nicotiana otophora
TATATATATATATATGTAAATGGGATATGGGAAAAGGTTACGGCGTTATATACGCACCACCACCTGATCAGCTGGTATACGTTGATGATTTGCCCACAGTGGCCGAGATGATATGATGGGATGCCCTCAGAGGCTTGATGATGTTATGTACACATATACCTATGCATGGTATGACATTTATACGCATATGCATGACATTATAAAAAATGAAATGATTCACAAAGCTATGCAGATGTGCATGTCGAGTCTTTTACTCCGTGTTTCTCTCATATCTATTATTTACTGATTTTCATTCCTTACATACTCGGTACATTATTTGTACTGACGTCCCTTTTGCCCGGGGATGCTGCGTTTCATGCCCGCAGGTCTCGATAGACATGTCGAGAGTTCTCCAAGTAGGCTATCAGCACAGCGGAAGATGTTGGTGCGCTCCATTTGCTCCGGAGTTATTATTGATCAGTATGATTAGGACATGTGTTGATTGGTATGGCGGCGGGGCTCTGTCCCGACCTTTATGTCATTTAGGTATCCTTAGAGGCTTGTAGACATATGTCATGTACGTGAAATATTGTACGACCTTGTTGGTGTATGTTCAGTGTAATTTTGGTCTTATAGGCCCTTTGTCGCATGTATAAGTCTTTATATTAGATTGGGTCGTCCGATATTGAGTATTCCCTTATGTTTATTCTGGTTAACCCATGACGGCCCGTTTGGCCCATTTGCAAATGACAGTACGATAAGAATTATATATAACGTTGGTACTCGGTTGAGTAAGGTACTGGGTGCCCGTCACGGCCCATCAGTTTGGGTCGTGACAAAAGTGGTATCAGAGCAGTTCTGTCCTAGGGAGTCTACAAGCCGTGTCTAGTAGAGTCTTGTTTATGGGTATGTTGTGCACCACACTTATAAGCAGGAGTCTACAGGGAATTTAGGACTGTCACTCTTTCTTCTTACTCTAGATCGTGTGGTAGAGCTCAGTTGTAAGAACTCAATTTTCTAAACTCTATCTTATTCATAATACGACGATGCCTACATCTAGAAAGACGGTTGGTAACAGATTGCATATGGCTGTGAAATTGTTGAGTCAGATGGACTCGATTTTGCATGATGCTTATGATGAGTAAATGTAAGGTGTTTAGTAGATCATGTGTGTACTAAGATGTGTAAGCCTTTTGATAAGGAGCCTTAAGACAGGAATATCTATCTACCCCTATGGTGAAAGGCAATGAGAGATTCAGAAGATAGATACAAGTTTCAACAAGTAGTTATGAATACTAGCATGATCAAAAAAATTCAGAAGGTAGGCACTGAAAGCCTGGGAGGGATAAATATTACCTTAGTGTGGCCCATATACCTAGTAGATTGAGAACGTTAAGCAACCCGAAGAGCCACTGGATGCATAGCAAAGGGAAGCTAAAAGCAAATGGATGTCTTGTTCGGGTTTTCAGAATAAAGTGATAGACATAAATGTTAGCGGGAAATAAGAAGAGAGTTAATGAAGCATTATGAGTAGGATGTGATACATGGACGACAACGGTAGGTCAAAACGATGATAGTATTACAGAGTCTATAGTCAAGTGAAGGAAACGACGAGAGGTGGCAGGCCTTGAGACAACAAAAGAGTATAGGCCATAATGTCATATCCTCATTCTAAGAAATAGGTTTGTGACTCCAACGCGACTACCAGAAGGAAATGTTAGACCCCAGAGTAATAGAAATCAGTATGGGCTGGTGAACAAGATAAACTAAACATGAATTTGGGACTGAATGATTTGATAATGGTCGACATCATGAGAATTTCAGATTGCGTTCTCGCGATAATAGAATAGACAACAGAAGAAGATTCATGAGAAATTCAAAGAATGGTCATTCAGGAAGACGCTTCCCTAAAGCAAGCAATGTGAGCAAAGTTAAGCTTAAGGGACTGTATGTGCCAGTTGCACTAAGTGTCACCATCGCGAGTAAGGAATTTTGTTATCCTTGGTATAGAAGGACTACCGCAAGCTGAGTAAGGGCCATCGATGATGTGAAAGGACGCCAAAGATGAAGAGGTAAAACATCTATATGTAGATTATCGTAGCACTAAATCTTAGTACTCTCTTAAAGGGGGGAATATGGAGTGATGTGGCATTAAATCAGAATTTAGTGGCTCTAGTAACTATGGAATGGTAAAGGAAGAATGCGATAAAAATGAGAAAGGGATGAGATTGCACTTATTCAAATCCTATAGATATGCTACGATTCCAGAACAGTATGCAAACACGACGTCAAGGAGGGGAAACAGGGGTTCCTGCCCGAGATGTTATTGATAGATAAGGAGCAGTGCGAGACATAAGTTAAGACAAATAAAATAACCCAAGAAAGATTACACAGAATATTGATATGAGAATGGGCCAACGATTAGTTAGTAGTTGATTCAGGAAGATCCTAGTTATGGCTAAAAAAGAGCATACAGATAAATCAATAGATCGCGCAAGATAAATAGAGTGAACCCCAACATGGGGAATTCAGTCTCGCAGATATAGCATAGTGACCTTGAGAAATATTTAGATAGGATTTGGGGTAGTTAATGGTACTGTATGAGTGTTACGGTAATAAAAGAGAATGCCACTGGGAAGACAGTCAAAATATCAGTTCAGAAGCAACCCTATAAGTACAAGGGCATGGTAATTAGTAACAATGGATAATTATAGGCGAGGAAAGACATCAAAAATTCTATCGGGAATACGATGTAATAAGCTCGCAGCTTCACAAGAGTCAAAGGGTCTTCCCTAAGTACTACAATGAAAGACTAGCTGAGGAAGTAAGGAAGAAGGCTTCAACCTAAGCACAGTGACCTAAAAAGGAAATGGTCTTGTAACAACAGTCTTACAACAAAATTGTATGCACTCTATAAGAAAGTGTCACCTATCGTAGCTAATGAGCGGAAAATGAAACCAAATGTGATCTTCGAGACCATGTGAGTGGCACAAAGATTCCGGCATGCGTGGGAACTAAGATAAGCTAAGTAAGCACGCAACAAGGAGGCAGAAAGACCAAGAAAAGTCATAGCTTACATTTAAAGGAAGTTGAGAAGGAACGGAAGGAACTATTCGATCAGTGATACAGAGTTAGTTACGTTATGAACGCACTTAAGAGTTTGGAGTATTATCCATGCAGCATATATGTTGACAATCATATAGCCGTAGAAGATTCCGGTATAAGTTAAAAAACAATTGAGCTCAGGTCATAGACAAAGGATTGAATTGTTAGAAGATTGTATCATTGTTATTCCATAGCGTCCATGAAGGGCTAAAGTAATAACTAATACCAAGAACCATAGATCAGAAGATAACTTAAGCCTACATAAAGGCTGATGAGAAGGAAAGGAAACTAAAGAGTTATATCAACGAAGTAAATCAGAAGTCTGTTTATTGGACCCAAAAAATTATAGAAATCATGATTGAGAACATAGCAGAATCACTCTTAATATCAGAGGTGCAAGAGAGATAGTACAACAACCATATTCTATAATGGCTCTACAAGAAATCCAGTTAGAAGAGTACCAGCCTCATAAAAAGTCAGTATGAAGCTCCCACCGGATTGTGTATGCACCAGAAGTGCAAGTCTTATAATAGAGCTTCAAGTTGTGGATGTAAATTATACTTATGTGGAAGGGAGTTCATGAAACAGATAGAAGATAGGATGCGAGGTTTTAAGGTAAGTAAAGTAAAGATAAAAAACGTACGAGATACTCAAATGCAGAAGGTTGCAAATAATCCATACTGTAGATAGAAATCTAGAATCGTTACGATTCAGTATCGAGGAATGTTAGCGGCATCGTCAGTGGCATATCTTCCAGCCTATGATTTCTAGGTATCGAGAGGCCTAATCAAGAAAGTAAAGAAGAGTTAGAGACGATGAGATGTCTCGCTTGATGTTCCAGAATAACATAAGAAATTCTATGGTGCAAGCAAGTTGAAGGAAGGTGGTGAAATATATAAATAGATATTTGTAGGTCGCAAGCTAAAGTATGGTAAAGCGACAAGGTTTTAAGAAGACAATAGTAAGGATAAGAAAGGGCGAGTGAGAAGGTGACGAGAATGGATAATTCCTCAGGATTAAGCCCATGAAAACAAGAAGAGCTGATGGTTTCTCTAAGTTATACAAAGCTTAATATAGCCTGAATGAACTCAAATGAGTCTAAGACTAATGGCATTTAGAAGAGATGGAATACTGCCCTGATAGTACAATGAGGGTGTAATTGTGTTAGATAAAGGATGACGTTTGGGCCTTCGATTGAGTAATGATTTGAAGAGGATTTCATGAATTGCACGGGATTAAAAACCCCACATAAGTGAATCACATTGGGATGCTACAAAATATGGTTATTAAAGTACAGTATCGCCGCTACGTGGATCAGGAAAATCACCTCAACTATTCCTCGATGCAACGTAAGACCTAGTGGCAAGGTATTATGTAAGAAGTTTTAAGTCATCAATGGTATATTGTAGATCAATATTGAGGTGAGTAAAAAATAGATGGACAAAAGTCACAAAGTATGAGATGATATTAGGCCGTCATTCTTAAGATGAACAGTAATGAGGAAGCATTAAAGGACTTAGATTTATACATATGGAATAAGCAACGAAAGTAACCTGGAGTTTGATAGCAGACCTCAGTAACGATAAATCGAAGTAAGAGTTATGGTATAGTATGACCTACCTAGATGCAGTAAAGGCATACGAATGGATAATCGTGTCTATGAAATAAGAGATAGTAATATTCATAAGTTCAACAAAGTATCGAGCAAAGAACTTCAGTATACCTATAGATGCCCAAAGAGACATCGTATCAAGCTCTGTATATGCTTACAAAGTGAGGCCTGGAGATTGTCTAAAAAGTGGAGGAAAAAGGAGAGAAGAGTTGCATAGGCGCACATACAAGGAAAAAGTCGTACAGGCTGCATGACAGAAGGTAGCAAGAGTTACGAGATTGGAAGAATTCCGATCACAGACCGTGGTGTGAGAAAGAGGCCTAAAGGGGGGAATGCCCTGGCCTTTGGATTTATTCAATGAATAGTTTCCTAAATGGAAAGAAGAGTATTAAAGTATTCGCAATAGCTATGAGTTATGAGAATGATAAGTGCATCAGTCAACATTCGAGGATGAATGTTCCAAAGGAGGAATGATGTTACACCCCATGTTTTCGTGCGTAAAAGTACGCCATAAGTAAATTGATGAAAGCTCGGGAATGAGATATTACATCCCGCATTTTCGTGCGTTAAAGTTTCGTCGTAAGTTAATCGACATAAATTCGGGAATGGGATTATTTTGAGATTATAAGCATTATGCTATTTCAAACAAGTGACGAGTAAATTCGTGAAGGGGAGAGGGTAAGCAAATCGAAGAAAATGAATTCTGATATTTATGAACTAGTACCACACAAGGTATCACATGGCCATGATAGTAAGGTGTATAAAGTGTATTAAAAGTGAGTGGTATTTTAAGTAAGTCGAGATAGTTCTTAATTATGTAGATAATTGGGTAATTAATAATTTTTAGTGGGAGATTAATTAAAATTCTTGGATAATTGAAGAACCCCCCATGGCGACAAGCCACCCAAGCTTTATGACTCTTAAATCTTATGGATTATGTGGCAAAGATTAAGGATTCAAGGTATGTGGTTATGCCACGTGAGATTCTCCACCTTATGAAGTCATAAATAACCTTAAGAAGTCATAAAACATCTCAACCTTAAGAAGTCATGAATAACCAACATAAACTACATGAGACCTTCTAATATGCATCTGCATATATCAACATAAGCAACGAAAGATCTTCACCAATTCAAAGTAATGTGAGATTTTATAAGCATCTTCAACAATTCATAAAGATAGGAATGGAAACGTTACTGTTCTAGCAAGGAAAGCCATTCAAGAGTTTGATCAAATTCACCCAAATCTCCAAGAATTGGATCTTCAACAAAGGAATTAGTATGAAGTTATACTACGTAATAGCAACGAGATTTGCAATTCTAAGAGGGAACGGTACAATCTTTCTCAAGAATCGGCTCAGGTATGTTAAGGCTATCCCTTCTTTCTTTTTGGCATGACCTATACGACACGAACGAAACGAGCAAATGCACAATTTTCATAAATGACTATTCATAACAATATTAGGGGTGTATATATTCTTGATTCCCTTTGTGAATTATTATTATATCTTCTGTTCATGGTTCTCAGAAAAATACGTATTTGATAAAATTTATCCGACATGCATATTATTTTTATGACATTCCGAGAAATCTTATTAACGTATTTCTTATGCATTTCATGCATTTATACATGTACATTGACCCATGACCAGATGGCGTTATATAAGTGTATATATATGTATATGGGATATGGGAAAAGGTTACAGCGTTATATACGCACCACCACCTAATCAGCTGGTATACGTTGATGATTTGCCCACAGTGGCAGAAATGATATGATGGGATGCCCTCAGAGGCTTGATGATGTTATGTACACATATACCTATACATGATATGAGATTTATACGCATATGCATGACATTATAAAAATGAAATGATTCACAGAGCTATGCAGACGTACATGTCGAGTCTTTTACTCCATGTTTCTCTCCGTCCTATTATTTACTCATTTTCATTCCTTACATACTCGGTATATTTTTTGTACTGACATCCCTTTTTCTTGAGGACGCTGCATTTCATGCTCGCCAGTCTTGCTAGACATGTCAAGAGTCCTCCAAGTAGGCTATCAGCTCAGCAAATGATGTTGGTACACTCCATTTGCTCCGGAGTTTTATTGGTCAGTATGATTAGGACATGTCTCGATCTAAGGTTCAGTGTAAAATTGTACGGCCTTGTCGGCCTATGTTCAGTGTAATTTTGGTCTTATAGGCCCTTTTTCACATGCATAAATTTTTATATTAGATTGGGTCGTCCGATATTGAGTATTCTCTTATGTTTATTCTGGTTAACCCATGACGGCCTGCTTGGCCCATTTGAAAATGACAGTATGATAAGAATGATATGTAACGTTGGTACTCGGTTGAGTAAGGTATCGGGTGCGCGTCACAGCCCATCAGTTTGGGTTGTGATACCTGGGCCGGGCAGAATGTTTTTAAAGCGGGGTTTGGGTTCATTTCACCTATTTTTCATACGGCTTGGACGATATTTGGAGCTTTGGAAGAGGGGATTTCATCATCAAGCATGAGGTAAGTGATTTCTACTAGTTGGGAGTTACATACAAGGTTTATACATGGATTTAGGCATGAAAATTTGTAGAAATTTGGGATTTTGAAGGAAAACCTAGAAATTTATATTTTTGGATTTTGACCATGAATTTGGGCATGGAATTGAGAATAAATCATATATTTGAGTTCATGATGTTATGGGTAATGTTTATCTTCAAATATTTTCAGAATCCGGACACGTGGGCCCGAGAGTGATTTTATCGACTTTTCGAGCGGAGTTGGGAATTTGTCTAAATTGATTTGTTATGAGTATCAGAGTATATTATTATTGGTTTGCACATAGTTTGACTAGTTTGGAGCGACGGGCATCGGTTTGAGGTGTTAGAGAGGCTTTGGAGCCGGTTATGAAATTTCGAAGTGAGGTAAGTCTCCTGTCTAACTCTGTGAGGGGGAAATTACCCCTACGTGTTGTATATTGATGTGTGCTACTTGTTGTGGGGGGATACGTACGTGCGCGGTGATGAGAGCCCGTACGTATCTACATTCATGTTATTGTCCGGGTAGACTTAGGTTCACATCATGCTATAGTTGTACTAATTGAGAAGTTTCTGACCTATTAAATCCCTCTGTTTTAGATTACTACCCGAGACTAGACTTGCTATTGTAGAGACTCCACGAGTTCGTGATTAGTCACCGAATAACATTACTCCTCTTACGGCATGTTTCCGTGATATATATATACTTCATTGAAAGGTTTTCGTTAAAGAAATTACAACTCACACGTTTATTCGTGAGTGGGGTCAAGGACCTATCAAAACTTCTTATTCTTGTGGGATCGGGCCGTTCGCTTTGGCAGGAATTTGTATTTCACTCTTATGGGATCGGGTCATTCCCCTCGGCAGAATTTATGTACCACACTCTCATGGGAGCGGGTCGTTCGCCTCGGTAGTTTAATAGATGTACCTATGGTTCGGGCCGTTCGACCCTCGATAGTGCACTGTTTAAATATTTATGTTGGGTTGGGTCATACGCCTCGGCATTTCCTATATCATATCCTCATGGATTCATGCATAATATTTGGCAAAAAGCCAGCGTATCTATGAGTTTTCCCGATTTGAGTTATGACGATCTATCTGATGAGATCTACTATATATGTATATATATATGCTCCGGTTAAGGGGGGAATTTCTAATAGAGAGCTTGAATTCCTCGTAAAGAGGAGGGATTTGTACCATATGACTTATTACTTGTTTACCTGTTTTACTTACTTTGCCTCATATTTATTTATCTCTTTACTGTACCTAATGTTATTGGGCCACTAGTGAGTGTCACCGAGTTTTGGGGTATTATGGATTGTTCTGTATTGAAATTATTAAAAATATTATTATTTACACCGTAGATTCCATCTCTTACTGTTTAATTGCAGAAAAATATGATTTCTAAAATATTAAGATGAGAACCAAATTGAGAAATTATTATTGGCTTGCCTGACAGTGGTGTCCGGCGCCATCACGACCTTAATGGATTTTGGGTCGTGACATATATATTTAAAAAATCGGTAGTATGGACTCATAAGCACTACTAAAACACACTAGAATTTCTAAGCACAATACTATTTTGAATTATAATTTAATAGTAGCATAATGAAGTAAGATGGTGACTCTGAGGCCTGCGAACGTCATGCAGGTATACTTTGAAGTCTCCCACTGCGCATACGCAGCTCTCAACAACACAATCAGAATACCTAGATCTGTACAAAAATGTGCAGAAGCGTAGCATGAGTACATCACAACAGTACCCAGTAAGTATCAACCCTAACCTCGGTAGAGTAGTGACGAGGCCAGGTCAAGATACCTACTAGACATAGAAACATGTTCAAGATATACATAAGCTAACAAAGGAAAGAACATCAAATGTAAGACCATTGGTAGAAAAATTATTGATTTACAACCAACAACAAAGTAAAAGAAACATAAATGGCAACAAGTAGTAAACGAGTAATAAAGAAACAACATAATCAGAACACTGATGAGAAGTAAATGAACTCAAATAAGAAAAAAATGGATGACAACTCAAATAATCAAATCGCTCCCAATGCTTGGACTTACAACGCATAAACCAAAAGTCATGAACCACAATTTCCAAATCTTACACATATGGCACCCCGTGCCTACAATAATGATCACCTTCGCACGGCAAAGCCCACGTGCTACCATGTACTTTGCAACCGTGATAAATATTAATTTAGATGAATGAAAGATATATTTAAACACAATAAAATATAATAACAATCTTGAATAAAGTAAGGTGTCAAATGAAATAATGAGTTTATTTTAGAAATCAAGTAAAGTAAAATAATATACAATTTGTACAAAACAGAGTATAAGATGGGTTTAGATTAAAAATCAATAAAATTGAGTAAAAGTATCATTTTTAAACACAACAAAACGTAAGTTAAACTAACGAATTAAATATAGATTTTGCTAAGGAAAAACATGATAACAATTTTAAGTAAGGTAAATATCTAACAGTGTGATGAGTATAATGTGAGAACCTAATTATAGTGAAAGCACGATAACCATTTAGAATAATAAGGCACCTAGTGAGATAACGAGTTCTATCTTAAGAGGCACATAGAATAAAGCATGTTAATAATTCTTTTATTTCAACCATTATGTTACCAACAACTCAACAGAATATGATAAAGTGACTCCACGCAATTAAATTCGCATTGACAACCAATTCACCAAGTTATAACGGAGGCACAGATTGGCATTTTAAAGCAACACAATAAATCACGTAAAATGCATGACTCACACAAGAAACTACAATCGTTCCAATACAAAGATAACAATGAATAACCAAACACAATCATAATGCGGATGAATGATTGAAGGAAGAACAATGACCGTTCAAATCAACAAAGTGTTCCAACATGGAATGTACAATAAAAATCACAACTGAGGTTCTGCCTCGTATTCACATTTCACAATTTCAATCACAATCTTTCCTTAT
>AWOL01S0045736.1:0-29223 GCA_000715115.1 Nicotiana otophora
TATATATATATATATATATAACTTTGTAACATTTTTTTTATATAGGCTAAAAATTAATAATAATTTAAAATGTCAATTATTACTAATAGTATTATTTTTATTTTTATTTTTACCTTTATTTTTAAGTAAAATGAATTAAAAAATTGAAAATAAATAAATTTATTATTATTATTTATTTATTTATTTTTTTAAAATTTCGGATGGGAATTAAAAAATAGTAAAAGTAGAAATATAAAATTTAAAAGTAAAAGTAAAAGTAGGTGGAAATTATTTAATAAAAAAGTAAAAAAGTGAAAAATTAAAAAGTAAAAGTAAAAGTAGGTGGAAATTATTTAATAAAAGTAAAGGAAAGTGGGAAATTATTGTTTTTTAAAAAAAGAAGAAAAATGGAAAGTGGTTTTTTTTAATTAAAAAATAATATAAACAAATAATTAAAAAAATCTGAAAAATTCCGATTTTTTTTCTATAAATAGAAGAGAAATGTGAGGAGAGAGAGTGAGATAAAAAATAGGGAGGAAGGAATTGAGAGAAATTTATTTTCTTCTTCTAAGATAAGGAAATTTCTACTCGTGTCATTCTTTCTTCGTCTTTCTTTTGAAAAATCCAGCAAAATCACCCCCTCCCCCCCAAAAAATAGCTTTAAACCCAGCAAAAACAAGCCACTAAATCACCGGTCTTGCAAGGTCGATCGGGATTGCAAGTTGCGATTTTTTGTTTGAGGTTTTATGGCCGGTGAAAGCTCCAGTCAACACTCGTCGAATTGTTTAGCGCTCTTGTAATTTCAACTCTCTTAATTTATATCAAAGGTCTATTATTTTCCTTTCTTCACTGATTATAATTATCCATTTACCTTCTTGTCTATTGGTGTGATTATTGGATAGCATGAAGTAGTAGTTCACTCTATTGATATTTGGATCATTTGAATCTGATTGTTTCCTTGTTCATATGTTTATTGGACCATGATGTTAATTTTAGAGTTGCAAAGTTTTGTTTTGAGTTGATTTAACCGGATAAAGGGTCTATTGAATCACTGTAATTTGACTTGTTTACTAATTTTGTTCATGAGATTGTGGTGTCATTAGTTTTGTTTAAGAAATGTACAGAATATGGAATAATGGGTTGGATAATTTACTTGGGCCACGATTTGTTTCTAAGGAAATTGGTTTTTGGGTTGTTGGAGAAGAAAAGATTTTGGGCGAAAAGATTTAGTCTCATCAGGCCCAAAGTAATAAATAACATAGCTGGCCCATCTTTCTCTATACTAGCCCACTTTTCAATAAATAATAAATCCAATTCTTCCACAAAAAATTACATACCTCATGACCTTACAATAATCTCAAAATTAGTAATTGAATAATATTCGAACATCGTAGCTTGCTTTAGGCGCGATTAATAATAAATCATCGTGACTGTGGGTACGGTACCCGTGACATAGTCACGATACGTAATCCCCAATTCGAGTGTGCATTTCACGTGACTCGACCACAACTTCAAACAATAATAAATAAAATTAAATACGTTGTAGATTGCGGGTACGTTTCACGTGACGCGATTTGCGATGTGTATAAACAACGAGTGTACGACAACGTAACTCGTCTCATATTAATTCCATAAAAGTTTAAAATGCAGGAAGTGTACTTTGATTGTTGAAAAATTATAGTGCTTGGGGAGGTTTTGAGTCACTCTTACCAAATTGTGCCCTACCTTAACCAAAAGCCTAAACTACAACCCTTTTAAGTCCTAATTGATTTTGAACCAAGTTTGTCTACATTAGTGGAGAAATGCATGAAGGGCAAACCTATGGTACTACTTGTGTGCATTTGAATATCTTTGTGAGAGAGTTAATTCTTTTCATTTGATATCCCATGTATGTGTTGAATTGTAATTTATGAGTTGGGGATTCTCTCTTAAAGTGTGAGGGCACATGAGATTTGAGTTGTGAACTTAATTCCATTTTCAATTGGAAGGAATGAGCGAGGGAAGATAATTGTGATAGAGAGGCAAATTTTGAAGCTTTAGTGTCATGACTTGGTTGCTACTTTGATTAATATAGTGTATGAGCACTTGAATTGAAATACAATTTGTAAGTAGTTGGTGATTCATATGCTTTAGATTAATTGTTAGTACCAACCGAAACCATTAGATTGTGCTTAAGTGAACCCTTTTGACTTGAAATGATGTTTGGTATGCCATTGAGCTTGTTTGGTAATTTTATTGAAGGATGTTCTTAGTTGTTGAATTGCTTTAGGACAAGCAATAGTTTAAGTTTGGGGGTTTGATAAGTTGGTATTTTACCCACTTATCTCTTCTTGATACTTAGGCTTTTGTATGATTTTGTTGAGAAACTAAGACATTTATTGAGGTTTATTGGTATATTTCAGGTATCAAGTGATTGAGAAGTGATGGTGAAGAAACCAAGTGAAAACGAGTCAAAAAGAAGCTAAAATGGACAAAGGAAATCTGCCCAGTGAATTACCCTTCGCGAACGCGAAGGGTTAGATGCGAATGCCAAGCATCAGGACAACAAGCCTTCGCGAACGCGAGATGCTCTATGTGAACGCGAAGAAGGAGGAAGCCAACCTTCGCGAACGCGAAGGTATAATAGCGAACGCGAAGGTATAATAGCGAACGCGATGAAGCAGGAGATAAACCTTCGCGAACACGAAGGAGATATCGCGAACGTGAAAGAAGCAGAAATCAAATATTCTCGAACAGGAAGTATTGTTCGCGAATGCGAAGAAGAAACTGGGCGGAAAAATTGGGCAGCTCTGGAATTTCACGATTTTGACCCCAAACCATTTAATACATGACCTAGCTCATTTGTAGGGGGATCTAATCTTGGATTGGAAGATATTTGTCTTATTTTCTGTCCAGATACTATAGAGAACAAGTTTTGGAAGCTAAGGTTCTTGCACACACACTTGGGTCTTGAAGATTTGAAGATTTTGGTTGAGAATTTCTTACTCCTTTATGCTCATTTCTTCATTTCCTTACTTTGTATTGTATATCTAAGTGTGTAGTGTTTATTTCTAATACTTGAATCTTGTTTATGGAAATATTCATATTTAAAGTGTGAATTAAATACCTTGTTGTCCTTATGTATTGAACGATTTTTATTTATTATGAAGCGAGCTGTTGTTTCTTTAATTATTCTTATTTGTAAATGTTTCTAAAGAGATTAGCTAACCCTAGGACTTGCCCACTCACTTTGGATTAATTTTGGAAAAAATAATTCGGGGTTGGAAAAGATTAATTAACAAGAACTTGAGGCGTTAATCCTCACTTTATAGATTCTACCTAAGGATAGGAATGAACTACTTGTAGCCATATTCGGGTGTGCTTAATCTCTTAATTGTTTTAGGGATAATTCAATTAGGAAGTCTTGTTAGTCTTCGAGAGAAGCTAATGTAGAATTATTATCGTTCATATTTATAAAATTGTGAAATATATTGGATTGTTACTTGAGTGTAAATCCCGATGCACCCATGCTTGTAGCCATTAATCATTTTACTTGCTTTCTAGGTTAGTTTACGTTTCGCATTTAGCCATAATATTTTCTCAACAACCATTCTAAGTGTTTGGCATTGCATAATAAGTGATAATTCCCTTACATTCCTAATGTGGTAAAATCACCACTCATCAACATGTTCGGGAGACAACTCCCGATGATGCTAATGAGGAGCATGTCGTGGATGCGGTGAGGGTCCTGTAAGAGCAACATGCAATTATTCTATGCCATCACATGCAACAGGATAAGGTTATGATGGAGCTGAAGCAGGCGCTATCGGGGGCTTCGAATAATGCAAACAGACGAGATCCAATTACTCCCGGTGTTCCCGCAAACCAATTAACGTAGAGAGTCGACAATAACACTCCGATGGGTGAAGTTGGATCCAACGGGGCTGGGGGGAGCGGAACTGGTATCAACAATGAGAACGACCCGTTCAATAATGAACTTTTATGGTTTATGATTAAAGTAAACTCCCGCATGGACCAAATCCCGGGCGCGCCACCAGTATTGAAAGGCCCGGACTCGAAGAAGTATACTCAATTGCCGTACAAGTCGAGTGCGGCACCAGAACTAATCCCGAAGCGGTTCTAAATGCCTGAATTGCCAAAGTATGACGGGACTTCAGACTCATAGGAGCATATTACCACCTACACAATGACAGTAAAAGGAAATGATTTAGCTCCTCACGAAATTGAATTTGTATTGCTAAAGAAATTTGGAGAAACTCTCACGAGGGGAGCTCTAACGTGGTATTCATTATTACCCAAGCATTCCATAAATTCCTTTGAGATGCTCGCGGATTCTTTCATCAAGGCTCATGCCAGAGCCAGAAAACCACAAGTCCGGAAGGCTGACATATTCAGGATTGCACAGAGAGAATTCGAATTATTACGAGAGTTTGTTACCCGATTCTAGAAAGAAAGAATGTTGCTCCCGGATGTCCCAGATGAATAGGCAGCTGAAGCATTCACTAAAGGATTGAATCCGAGAAGCTCAGATGCTTCCCGAAAGATAAAGGAGAGCCTTCTTGAGTTTCAAGCAATAACTTGGGCAGATGTCCATAACCGGTACGAGTCAAAGATAAGGATCGAAGATGACCAGGTCGGTTCTACATCATCGGTCAAAGGATGGGAGAAGAGCAGAGAAAAATCAAAGGATGACTATGAAGCAGACAGAAGAACTGAAGGTCGTGGCAGAAACTTTCGGGCAGCAAACAAGTTCATCATTGACAAAAGGACCGATCATGGTCGAAACAATAGATCACTTCAGGATAAAGAGACGTCGGTGTCTCGGGATTCTTCTTACCCCAAGTTATCGGAATATAACTTCAACATCAGTAAAGTGGAGTTGTTGTCAGCCATGAGAAACATTAAAGAGGCATGATTCCCAAAACCTATGAGATCCGATTCCAGCCAGAGGGATCCCAACTTATAGTGTGAATACCATGGGACGAACGACCACCGAATAGGTGACTTCCGACACCGCATCTGTGGCAAAACCTTCGCACCTACGGAGTCGTTGGTACGACTATTTTGTCCGCATCTGCGGAGAAAGGGAATTCTACATAGGCTCGCACCTGCAATGGCTTATCCGCATCTGTGGAGTCACACTTGCGCCACAATGTCCGCATCTGCGGAGTAGGCAAAATCCCCTGAGTTCACGCATCTGCGATTGAAGGCCCGCATTTGCGGAGCCGCACATGTGAGGATCTTTCCGCAGGTGCGATCAATGGGTTTCTGACCTGGGCAGTATTGGCATTTCACATTTTCTCAACTCCAAACCCACAAATACACGACCAATCATATCTTGGAACATCTTTGGCTTATTTGCAGTCTATATACTAGAGAGAACAAGTTTTGGAAGCTAGGGTTCTTACACACACACTTGGGTCTTGAAGATTTGAAGCTTTTGGTTGAGAATTTCTTACTCCTTTATGCTGATTTCTTCATTTTCTTGCTTTTTATTGTATATCTAAGTGTGTAGTATTTATTTCCAACATTTGAATCTTGTTTATGGAAATATTCATGTTTAAAGTGTGGATTAAATACCTTGTTGTGCTTATATATTGAATAATTTTTATTTATTATGAAGCGAGCTATTGTTTCTTTAATTATTCTTGTTCTTAAATGTTTCCAAAGGGATTAGCTAACCCTAGGACACGCCCATTCACTTTGGATTAATTTTGAAAAAACTAATTCGGGGTTGGGAAAAATTAATTAACAAGAACTTGAGGCGTTAACCCTCACTTTATAGATTCTACCTAGGGATAGGAATGAACTACTTGTAGCCATATTCGGGTGTGCTTAATCTCTATATTATTTTCGGGATAATTCAATTAGGAAGTCTTGTTAGTATTCGAGAGAAACTAATATAGAATTATTATCCGAGGCTAATAAATAATAAACTTGTTCATATTTATAAAATTATGAAATATATTGGATTGTTACTTGAGTATAAATCCCGATGCACCCATGCTTGTAGCCATTGATCATTTTATTTGCTTTCTAGGTTAGCTTACATTTTCGCATTTAGCTATAATATTTTCTCAATAACCATTCTAAGTGTTTGGCATTGCATAATAAGTAATAATTCTCTTACATTCCTAATCGCCTATATATTGTTCTCTGTGGGATTCAATCCCGACTCATAGTTGGGTAAATTATATTGCATGCGACCGTGTCCATTTACTTTTTAATAGTGGATTTGGACGTCATCACATGTCGAGGGTACTGCATGTCATGCACCGGCGTGGTGTCATTCCCCTCATTGCTGGTATCACTGATTGAATACTCGAAATGAGGCTGATCCCTTTGAATTTCAGGGTTGTGCGTGTTGTTAACAGTGTTATCTGCCATTTTTGTGAATTTTTCTAAGACAAATTAATCAAATCATGTTAGTAAAAAAGGCAAGGACCAATTTAATTGCACGACTGTCTAGGCCCCACGGAAGGCGCCAACCTGTTTACCCGTAAAATGGTACAGTTGAATTTATACGTGGTTTCTAGATAAGTGAACTAATTTGATCCGGAAATAATGCAATAATTAAAGAAATGTACAATACTTAGCCTTAGTATGTAGATGAAACAACAGAGATGACAGTTCCGGGAACAAGGTTTTCGGGCACAGTAATGATGAGATCAAAAAGTGGAAAAGTAAGATTGTATTAAGCTTTGTATAGAATGTAGTGTAAGTTTAGCCAGAAAATTCGGGTACTTTATAGTGATAACTGGGCTCCATATTTATAGTTGTGTCTAGGGAAGGAGGTCCTAGGACCGTGTCCTCCTTTAATGTCAATTATGAGAGTCATTGATAAAAATGTAATGGTGAGCATAAATGTCAAATTCTCTGTAACGGGCCGTTACTTTTAATGCTGCAGAATATTTTTTATTATATGCTATCGGGCGCATTTAATACACCTTTATGAATGTTATTCCTTCCGGTGACAAACGGAATGGTTGCGTTCGGTGTTCGGCCATCCCCGTCTTGGATTCCCCGTATCTTTCCTTTAGATGATCACGTGTCATATCATATTTCACCATATACGATGCACACTAAGTGTTGTATCCGTGTTCAATTAATGAACTGAAAGTCAACCATATAGTATTAAATATTCAATGGAATATTAGCACGAAAAAGAAAAAAAAACTCAATGGAACAGCGAACACAAGATTTGAGGGTAGGGGTGTTCAAAGGTAAATAATTTATTCTTGAGGGGGTCAAGTACAATATTCAGAAGATCTTGAAAATTTCCCTCAAATCTTTAGGTAAAGCTAAAACTTTTGAAATTTCTTAGGACGGATTAGGGAGAGTGACATTGTCTCTGCCACTTGCTAGTTGCTAGTGGGGGCGATTCGATTTTATAGTCCATTAATTAATGTTATTTTAGTTATAAGATATTTAGCATAGAAGATCAGTACAAAATAATACAAGAGGTCTATAAAAGTAACACAAGAGATTTATGTAAGAATTTTTCTTTATTCAAATTGTAAATGAGCATAGGAGATTATTTTCTCCGTCAGTGCCCCTCGAATAGACCCTTGGTTTACCATCTTTATCTTAAAGATATTGGTATATTTGGCTCCGTTTTTGTATACTTTTCTTAAGCTATCATAATAAATGCACTTTAATATTTTTATTCAATAAACATTCACAACGTTCAATAACTAAAAATATATAACGGTTTATCTTCAAAATCGGATAACAATTAAATTTGTAAGTGATTTTAAGGATACGCGGATTAACTTGACACAAAGCGATAAATTAAGTTGCTATTGAGTAAATAAAGATAAGATAAGTCCAAACCACACGAGCTAGATGATTTCAGCCTTGATAGAATAATTGCCTTCGAGCCGGGCTCACCACGACCGATATCGATAAATAGAAGAACAAGAGCTTAAAGATAGAGAAAATATAAATGTATTTCTTTTAAGTGTGTATTACTGTCAAATGAATTATTAGCCATTTATATAGTAGGAGAGTCCTATTTTAGGTACAACTCTATAAAAGGTAAAAATCTTCTGATTCACTGATTGCTGGCTCCTTATCGATACGTACCGAGATCCCCGCCGTAATATTCGGCCGGTCCTGGATATTTCGGCCTTCTGTTGGCTATGCTGGATTGTCTGACAATGTTCTTCGAAGTCGCTCGAGGCTAGGACCAATTTCGGGATCATGGCCTTGATATTCTCGAAGGCAGGCGTCATGCTCCCGGGTTCTAGTCCGGTGAAACTTTGGCTCGATTTCGATACCTTATTGCCATGTCTTAAGCTTTGGTTTATCTTCGTCGGAGGCTAGGATGCATCATGAGCTCGGTTTCACCCGTATACAGATAGTCCCCTCATTTTTCGGAGAGTAAACGACGAGAAACAACATGAGCTTCTAATTCTTGCTTCGATGCACCGTGACAGAAATGACAAAACAACCGAAACGTCCTGTCAGTCAAGTCTTAATGGCATTAAATGCATGTCAGCCGCTGATCGGCCATCCCTGGACGCGAAACGCCGCTGAAATGCTATAAATACCCCCTTCTTTGTTCATTTTAACTTTACATCCAAACCTTCTACCCTCGTACCTTTAAGATTTCAATACTTTCTAGCACTTTTACTCCGGTTTTTCGAGATCCTTCGCAATAACCTTTTCCCGTATTCATCTTAAGCCATCAATTCCAAACTTTCAACTTTCTTTCTTTCTCCACCTTTCTCAGATTTTCCTCTATTTTAAAAGAAATGGCAAAGACTTCAAAAACTGTTTCCCAGAAAGAGATCCCTTCTGCTTTGCGGCCAGCTACTGAGGCCAAGGAGACCGTTTCGCGGCGCTGCTATTGACGAACCAATACCTGAACCCCTTTGAAAATGTTCATCCCCAGGGGATGCTCGGTCAACATCGATTTAAAGGTTGAAAAACCTTCCTCCATACAAGACCGGTGTGAGGAGGTCTCGAGATACATCTACTCAATCACTAAAGAAGTCCTCCTAATGGTCTGAAAAGACTACAACTGGGCCGATAAAGACATAGTAATCCCCGAACCCGATGAATCCATCACCACCTATGTCGAGAGATACCTAAGTGTTTACATTTATCCCTTTATGTTGGGCCCGATGGAGCCGGTCATCATAGCTTTATGTAAGAGGTACGATCTATGCCTCAGTCAGATTCATCCTTCGCTCTGGAGGATCGTGATCTTTCTCCGGTTCTTTGTGAACAACATCGATGAGTGCTCGTTCACGATTGACCATCTTCTTCGCACATACAGTCCCCGAATATTTCGGGGGGGGGTGGGGGTAGGGGTGTGGAAACTAATAAAGCTTGTGTGTTGGGCCAGTAAAGTCCTGTTCACAAGTATTGATGAGAACCGGAAGTGGGGTTGGCAAGGCCGTTTTGTCCGAATGAGGACTTCAAACTTAATCTCAGCCGAGTGCAGGCTATTCCCCAAGAAGTTGAACACCTCATGTAAGTATGATTTACTTTCGAATATCGATTTTACACTTACTTCTCTTTTCTTACCGATATTTTATGGTGGTGCAGTCGTTGCTCGGGTCCCGAATACTGTCCCTCGACTCAAGGAGTGGGTCGAGGGTATCGTATCACAGATGCCATATTCTGAGCACTCATGGTGCAAGCTCTCGATGGGACGTTGGGAGGCCTGTTCCCATGATAAGACTTCTTTCCCGAGTAGGCAGTATTAGGATTCCTCCTTTAATATTAAGCCCTTACTCCCTTTACTTCTTTTTGCAGGCTTATCTAAGGACATCGAGCTACCACCTCTGGCCGGTGGCGAGGACTTACCTACCAAGTCCCATGCTCCTAGATAGTCCGAAGAGAAGAAAAGAAAAAGGGCTCCGAGTTCCTCGAGCTCGGAGAAAAAGAAAACAAGAAGAAGGCTGGTGCACAAGTCAAAAGAACGTACCAGTGCTCGAGCACTGTCTTCGGATTCGCTCTATCGTCTGAGAGACGAATCCAAAGAAGAAGAATAACCTTATGTTCTGTTAGCTCGCATGTCGTCGCAGCTTGAAGGATAGGGGACCTCAGAACCAGAGAACCACGAGATCGATCTGCCTCAAACTAAAGAGATTGATGAGCAGGCCGAGGCTGAGGTTTCCCGTGATGCGGGCAATGCCCCAAAGGAGGCACTCGGTGTGATAGACATCACTGATTTAACCTCTTTTACTGAGTCTATGTATAACGAGGCCCAAACGGAGTAAGAACGCCCCAAAAAAGGGCCCCATGCGGCGGACGACCCTTTCCGCAGCTTTTTTGATTGCGTGGATTCTACTGCCATGAAGGACGTCACCGTATTGGGTGACTTAAAAGTACTAAAGAAGAGTCCGTCTTCAGTATCAAGTGGGCCTACCTCGAGCCCGAAACTGATTAATCGGTTTCCTATTCCGAGCATGGATTCTGACCAGAAGCGATCCATCATCATCTCCGTTTCGGAGGATGCCCGATTTCTTTCCACCCCCATTGGGGTGGACAGTTACCTTCGGTGCCTAGTGACTGAGGAAGACCAAGCCAAAATGAATGAGGTAGCTGCTTGTTCAATGAAGCACAACAGGCGCTGAACCAGGTAACTTTAGACAACTTTTGATGATTTCAATTTCTCTTCTTATACTTAAACTAATTCATTTATAATCCTAATATTCTTCTTTATATTTGTAGGCCTCGGTGCTTCACCATGAAACCTTTCTCCGGTGTCTGGATGAGTTGAACTAGCTCGAAGCCGAAGTTAGAGGGCTTACTAAGAAGAGAGATACCTACAAATTTCCCAGTAAGCAGCGTGAAGGAGAGGCTAAGAACCTTCGAGCTGAATTGGAAGTGGCTCGGAAAGAACACGCCAACCTGGTTGAAAAGGTAAAAATCTTTGACATTAGTGACGATGAGCTAGACTCAGTGACTAATGGTTGGAACCCGCAGGTCCAGCAGAAGATTGATTGGATCGTCCAACTCCGAGCTGAGATGGATACAGTCAAGGTCGAGGCCGAAGAGTGGAGAGGCAGGATGGACTGCCTGACCTCGAAAAAGGAGACTGCCCGAGCGCAGTTGGCCTCGACGGAAACCCAACTTTGGGCGGCGAAAGAGAAGGCTGAAGCTTGGTCCCAAAAAGTTGAAGAACTTCAGTCTCATCTAAGCTCGGTCGTTTCCGATAAATAGACTCTTGCCAAGCAGCTTAAAGCAGCCAAGTTGGTGGTTGAAGTGACCAAAGCTGATGCCGACGAGATAGTGGCCCAGTATAAGGCCGATGCCGACGAGATGGTGGCCCAGTATAAGGCCTATGTCGACGAGATGGTGGCCCAGTATAAGGCCGATGCTGAGGCTACCTAGGACCGGCTGAAGGATACCATCGAATAAGTGAAGTGGCAGTCCCGAAGGGAGCCCCTCAAAGAAATTCATGCTCGGGGATTTGATTTATTGGCCAAGGTCAAAGTGCTAAAGGGTTCGTAGCCGAGGCCAAGAAACTAGCGTATCCCGAGGATGAAGAAGACTCCGAGGGTTCGGACAGATCCGGGTGTGGAGAAGACTCTGATGGTGCCGGTGACGAGGCGGGCTACGGTGGAGACCAGACCGTTTAAGTGCCTTGTATATTGTTTTTTGTACTTTTGTACAATTTTTTGTCAAGGTCGTTTGGCCTTTGTAAAGATCTTTTCATATATATATATATATATATATATATATAAGGCTCTTTTTTCCGTTCGACAATATTTAAGCTTGTTTCCTTTCGCTTTGTTCTCTATGATTACAAAGATATCGAAATGTCTTAGCATGTAATATTTAGGTCTTGCCCGGAGGTTCGAACAGGCCCTTCTTTCGATATTATTTTTTTTACGATTCGTGGGGTCTCGGTATGACTGGAAACTTTCCCCACAATACTTAGAACCTTTTAGATTATAATTTACCGAGGATAGCCTTTTGAACCGGTTTAGAAAATTTGAAGGCCTTGTTTTTTGTTACGGGTCTCGGGCATCTCCGAGCCATTTTAATATGGTCATAGCCTTTTTAGTTTGGATGTTTCCCAGTGGGTTTGTACCCTGAGTCATCCAGGTTTAACCGAGATAACCGTTCTCGAATTGGGGTGGCCGTAACCTTTAAAGTTCGAGCACTGCCAAATAAGCTTTGTGCCCCCAGACTTTATTATCCCGGGATGTCCGAACCTGCCTTGAGCATCAGTCCCCGAGTAACGTGGACCTTGGGCATCTATGTCTTCGGGGGATCAAATGTAACAAAGAAAAATTTTCAAAAGGGAAAAATATTTATCCGCAAGGTAGAAATTTCCTTTCAATTTTGTGTGTAATATACAAAGTTACACATGTGTTCAAGCTTTATGTCCGGGATCAGGTGGTCTATGTGGGTACGGTTCATTCGACCGCTTGGTCCTTACAATAAATCCTATTGATCGAGCCTAGACTATTTGAGTACAAAGTTTCTTTCCTTGCCAAAATCATTTTCCAAGAGTGATGCCCCCAGTGTTCGAGGTCGATTATAGAGAAGCCTCAAATACTGTTGACAACCGGTCTTCGATTCTAAGTTAGCACGATCTACTGTTGCCTCATTAAAAACCGTGCCGGAAAATCCATTTGGGATAAAACATGTTCAAGGAAAAAAGAGTGCAACGAGTGCTTTCGGTACTAAAACATTGTGTCGCTCTTTGTACGATCCTTTTCCGGTGATCTCGATAATTTGATACGGACCTTCCCAGCTTTCCTTTGTTTGGGTTCCAGGTGTTCTATATGACCTTCCTCAACACTAAGTCCCCGACATTGAAGTGTCGAAGGTTGACTCTTCGATTGTAATACCTCTCGATCCGTTATTTTTGGGCTGCCATCCGGATGAGGGCGGCTTCGCGCCTTTCATCTAACAGTTCCAGACATGTATTCATGGTCTCATTGTTTGATTCTTCGGTTGCATATCGGAACCTGATACTTGGTTCTCTGACTTCGACCGGTATTAGAGCTTCGGTGCCGTAAACCAAGGAGAACGGGGTAGCTCCGGTACTGAACTTTGAGGTCGTAAAGTAAGCCCATAGGACTTTGTGCAAGATTTCTTTCCATTTTCCTTTAGCTTCGGTCAATCTCTTTCTGAGGTTTTGGAGTATGGTTTTGTTCGTGGACTCTGCTTGCCCATTCCCACTAGGGTGATATGGTGTTGATAGGATTCTTTTGA
This sequence comes from Nicotiana otophora, assembly GCA_000715115.1. NCBI lineage: Eukaryota > Viridiplantae > Streptophyta > Magnoliopsida > Solanales > Solanaceae > Nicotiana > Nicotiana otophora. The sequence goes on from AWOL01S0045736.1 coordinate 13,165, forward strand.
TCTTATGATCTTCGAGAAACTTGCTTACTTTGCTGCCGATGAACTGCTTCCCATTATCACACACGATCTCGACCGACATTCCAAACCAACATATTATGTGGTACCAGATAAAATCAATGACTTTCTTCTCCCTGAATTTCTCGAACGCCTGGGCTTCCATCCATTTAGAAAAATAGTCAGTCATAAACAGTATAAATTGAGCCTTACCGGGTGCCCATGGAAGGGGGCCGACGATGTCCATTCCCCATTTCATAAACGGCCTGGGGGACAAGACCGAATGTAGTAGATCCTCGGGTTGATGAATCATCGAATCATGCCTATAACAACTGTCACATTTTCGTACGAACTCCTTCGCGTCCTATTCTATTTCAATCTAATAGTAGCCAGCTCTGATTATTTTTTGAACTAATGATTCGGCGCCCGAATGATTTTCGCAGGTGCCTTCGTGGATTTCCCTCAGAACATAGTCTGTGTCTTTGGGTCCTAGACATATTGCGAGTGGGCCATCGATCGTTCTCCGGAACAATGTACCATCTTCGAACAGACTGAACCGGGCCGCCTTCGTACGCAGAGTCCTCGATTCCTTTGGGTCCGAAGGTAGTTTTCCGGTCTTCAGATATTCCACATATTTGTTTCTCCAGTCCCAAGTCAGGCTTGTTGAGTTTATCTCGGTGTGACCTTCTTCCACTACCGATCTTATGAGTTGCACGATCGCCCCCGAGTTGAACTCGTCGTCATCGATCAACGATCCTAAGTTAGCAAGGGCATCGACCTCACTGTTTTGATCTCGAGGCACGTGTTGTAGAGTCCATTCTTTGAACCGATGTAACGTTACCTGTAGTTTATCCATGTACCTTTGCATTTGTTTCTCTCCGACTTCGAAGGTCCCATTAACTTGGTTCACCACGAGGAGGAATCGCACTTTGGTTCGACCACCTCTGCCCCTAAGCTTTTGGCCAGTTCGAGACATGCAATCGTGGACTCATACTCAGCTTCATTGTTAGTTAATTTTATAGTCCTGATAGATTTTGTAACTATATTTCCTGCGGGCGGTTTCAATACAATTCCAAGTCCGGACCTCTTCGCGTTCGAGGCGCCGTCCGTAAAGAGGGTCCAGATTCCCGAAGAGGTCCCCGAGTTCAACAACAACTCTCTATCGACCTCGGTATTAGGGCCGGTGTAAAGTCGTCCACAAAGTCTACCAAAATTTGAGACATAATGGCGGGCCAAGGCCGATATTCGATGTCGTACCCACTGATCTCTACGGCCCATTTGGCCAACTGTCCCGAGATCTTAGGTTTATGTATTACATTCCTCAATGGGTAAGTAGTTATGACACATATGGGGTGACATTGAAAGTATGGTTTTAGCTTCCTAGAGGCGCTTAGCAAAGCGAGCGCCAGCTTTTCTATGTGAGGGTACCTAGTTTCGGCCTCGCCGAGAGTCCGACTAACATAGTAAATTAGAAATTGTGTTCCTTCCTCCACCTGAACCAGGACTCCACTTACCCCTATCTCCGATATTGCCAAGTATAAGTATAGTTGTTCATCTGTCTTCGGCGTGTGAAGCAGCGGCGGGCTCGATAGATATCGCTTAAGCTCCTCCTAGGCCCGTTGGCACTCTGAGGGAATTCTTTTTCTTTAATAGTGAGAAGAAACGATGGCTCTTGTCGGATGACCTCGAGATAAATCGACCCAAGGCGGCTATATGTCCGGTTAACCTTTGCATGGCCTTCACGTTGTCAACAACAGTGATATCTTCGATGGCCTTGATCTTATTGAGGTTGATCTCGATCCCCTGGTTGGATACCATGAATCCGAGGAATTTACCGGACCCGACTCCAAATGCAGATTTCTCCGAGTTCAGCTTCATATTGTATTTCTTCAATATGCTGAAGGTTTCCTGCAAATGTTTCAAATGGTCCTCTACTCGCAGGGACTTAACCAACATATCATCAATGTAAACCTCCACTGATTTTCCTACTTGTTCTTCGAACATCCGATTTACTAGGCGTTGGTATATGACGCCAACGTTTGTTTTAGTCCGAATGGCATCACGTTATAGAATTAGGTGTCGTACTTGGTGATGAAAGAAGGTTTTTCCTGATCACCCAGTTCCATCCAAATTTTATTGTATCCGAAATGGGCGTCGAGAAAACTGAGGATCTCGTGGCTGACCGTCGAATCGATCATGCGACCGATGTTAGGCAAAGAGAAAGAGTCTTTGGGACACGCTTTATTCAGATCTTTATAATCCACACACATTCTTAATTTATTCCCCTTTTGGGGACTACTACTACGTTTGCTAGACAGTTCGGGTATTTTACTTCCCGGATGGATCCTATTTTAAGGAGTTTATATACCTCGTCCTTGACGAAAGCATGTTTGACCTCAGACTGCGGTCTCCTCTTCTGGTTGACAGGATGGAACTTCGGGTCCAAGCTTATCCTGTGAGTGGTTATTTCCGGCAGGATCCCTGTCATATCAAGGTAGGACCAAACGAAACAATCTTCGTTAGCTATAAGAAATTGAATGAGTTTTTTCCTGAGCTCGGGATTCAACCCCGTGCCCAGGTATACCTTTCGATTGGGCAAGTGTTTGATCAATACGACTTGCTCCAGTTCCTCGATCGTCGATTTGGTAACGTCAGAATTATCGAGAGCTACAAAAGACCTGGGAACCCCGTAGTCGTCGTCCTCGCCCATCTCCTGCTTATTCGGTTGGGATGGAATCGGTGTCAGTAGTTGCTATTTAGTTTCTCCCTTGGTGACTGGATCCATCTCTTTCAGTGTCGTAAGTGTGGATATCAGGACCACCTCGTCTGCGAACATCTCTTTTGTGGCCGTTTATTCTCCGTAAATTGTTTTTATTCTTCCCGGCGTTGGGAACTTCAACACCCGGTGCAGAGTCGAGGGTACCGCCCTTATGTTGTGAATCCACGATCTATCGAACAAAGCATTGCACCTCATGTCCCCTTCAATCACATAAAACGTTCTTTATTGAACGGTCCCGATGGTGTTCATTGGTAATGTTATCTCTCTTTTAGCGGTCTCACGTGACATGTTGAACCCGTTTAGGACTCGGACTGCGGGTACAATCTGATCTTACAGACCGAGCTGTTCCACAACCCTCGATCTGATGATGTTGGTCGAGCTACCTAGATTAATTAATACACGCTTAACTTGAGATTTATTTATAAGCACTGATATTACCAGTGCACCGTTGTGGGGATGCACGATCCCTTCAGCGTATTCGTCGTTGAAGGACAAGGTTCCCTCCGACACATAATCCCGAGTTCATTTTTCCATTGTGATAGATACTTTGGTGCGCTTCAGTATCGACCCCTGGGGAACATCGACCCCACCGATGATCATGTTGATGACGTGCTGAGGTTCCTCCTATTCGTCCTGTTTACCAGAATCTCTGTTCCTAAAGTGGTTCTTGGCTCGGTCGCCCAGGAACCCTCGGAGATGCCCGTTATTGAATAGACGGGCTACTTCATCTCTCAATTGTCGGCAATCTTTTGTCATGTGACCGTGAGTGCCATGATATTTGCACATAGGTTAGGATCCCTTAGGGCTAGATCAGACTGTAAAGGCCGAGGCCATTTGGTGTCTCTGATACGTCCAATAGCAGATACGGTGGCGGCAGCGTCAACGTTAAAGTTGTACTCTAATAGTCTTGGCGCTTCTTTCGGTCTGATGGGTCTGTCGAAACTGTTTTTGCTCATGAGTCCCCGGTTGTTTTGACCTCGGTCACTCCTTCTTTCACTTTTCACGGGGGTTCACCTAGGTCCACCACCTCTTTGGTATCCATTGTATTGCTGATACCGACCCCTGTTCGACCGTGGTTCACGATCAATATCTTTCCCGACTCTGTCAACTGATATGACGGGATAAACAGACCCGGAAGGGGCCCCGAGTTGATCATCTTCGACCCTGATTTTTGATTGATACCGATTATGCACGTCGGCCCAAGGGACAGTCGGGTATTCCACCAGATTTTGCTTCAACTAATGTGAAGCCAACGAGCTTCGAGCATTGAGTCCCTGGGTGAAGGCCTAAATGGCCCAATCATCCGCGGCCGGAGGTAAGTCCATCCGTTCCATTTGGAACCGGGACACAAATTCCCTGAGCATCTCGTTATCCCTCTACTTCACTTTGAAAAGGTCTGACTTCCTAGTCTCGGCCTTGATATCTCCGGCGTATGCTTTTACAAATAAATCTGCAAGCATAGCAAACGACTCAATAGAATTAGAAGGCAGGTTATGATACCATATCATAGCTCCCTTGGATAGAGTTTTCCCGAACTTTTTCAGCAGGATAGATTTGATCTCGTCATATTCCAAGTCGTTCCCTTTGATGGCGCATGTATAGGAAGTCACGTGCTTATTTGGGTCGGTTGTTCCATTGTACTTAAGAATTTCGGCCATGCAAAACTTTTTCGGGATCGACTTTGGCACTGTGCTCGGGGAAAAAGGTTTTTGAACAAACTTCTTGGAATCCAGGCCCTTCAATATCGGAGGTGCTCCTGGGATTTCATCGACCTTGGAATTGTAGGTTTCCACCTTTTTGTCATTGGCTTCGATTTTCTTCTCCCCCGGTTCTATCCGTTTTGTCAATTGCTCGAGCATTTTTATGATCTCGGGGTTAGTCCCCAATTCATTTTCATTCGGCCTCTCTACGATCGGTTCATTTCTACGGGTGACTTCCTGTGATGGCTCGGGCTCAACCCTGCTCGGCGCTCGACTTTGGTTCTGCAATTGGGCTATCGCTACCTGTTGAGCCTGTAACATTTTGAAGATTACTCGCAAGTTGATCCCATCATTTTCACCGTCGTGCGTATTTTGGGTAATTGATCGGACTTCCCTGCATACGTTATTCTCTGGATCGGTAGGTGAATTTGTGTTGATAGCCACATGCGAACTGGCGTCGATGGGATCCGCCACCGGGACTCCGACGAGATCGACTGGGGGCACCTCGTTACCAGGTGCTGCATTGTTGTTTTCGCCATGGTGGCTGGACTTCGTATCCGTGTTTAGAGGAGCAGACCGCGGGTTTGACATTTCGATTTTAACCTGGAATCAAAGACATTTCAAAGAACAAGTGTAAAATAGGGTGTGTTACGGGAACTTGTATCAAATTGCCGTTATTATCCTTAATTCCACGGTAGGCGCCAAACTGTTTACCCTCAATATCGGATAACAATTAAATTTGTAAGTAGTTTTAAGGATACGCAGATTAACTTGACACAAAGCGATAAATAAAGTTGCTATTGAGTAAATGAAGATAAGATAAGTCCAAACCACACGAGTTGGATGATTTCAGCTTTGATATAATAAATTTCGTCGAGCCGGGCTCCACGACCGGTGTCAATAAACAGAAGAACAAGAGCTTAAAGATAGAGAAAATAATAATGTATTGTTTTTGAGTGCATATTACAATGTGTCAAATGAATTATTAGACCCCTTTTATATAGTAGGGTAATCCTATTTTAGGTACAACTCTATAAAATGTAAAAAAATCTTCTGATTCACTCGTTGCCGGCTCCTTATCGATATACGCCGAGATCCCCGCCGTAATATTCGGTCGGTCCCGGATATTTCGGCCTTCTGTTGGCTATGCTGGATTGTCTGACAATGTTCTTCGAAGTCGCTCGAGGCTAGGACCGATTCCGGGATCATGGCCTCGATATTCTCGAAGGCAGACGTCATGCCCCGGGTTCTAGTCCGGTGGGACCCTGGCTCGATTTCGGTCCCTTATTGCCATGTCTTGAGCTTTAGTTTATCTTCGTCAGAGGTTAGGATGCATCGATTTCACCCGTATACAATAACTAATCGAAATTTAACTTGAGATGTTTTTTTCATATGAAATAGAATTCCAATCAGTAACTTAATATTTTGTTTCACTAGAGTTATTATGATATGTAAATCGGATCAACATTTTGAAGTCCTTGTCCATTCAGAAACCGACATGTAAAAAGAGACACTCGTATATGATATTTTACCACCTTCAATTATGGGACAATTATTTTTTAGAATACTTCGTTTGGTGTTATTTTGTTCTCTTCATTGTTTTTTTTGCATTCTCTGCTTTTTGACTATTTTCTTCTTCTTCTTCTTCATTTTCTTTTTCATATTTCATATGTACTTTCCATGAAAAATTTCCAGAACTTTAGAACTTCCTTATTATGTCATCTAACGAATAGAGAGAAATAAGGAAAAGTAATTAATTACTAGAAAACATATACTTCTCATTACTTCTTAAATTTGTACAAGAAGCATACATCCCCTGTCCAACAATTTCAAGCTGAAGGACTGGGCAAGACACTAGGACTAGGCAAGCAACTAGGTCTAGGAAAATTAAATTCTCTATTAAGATTGAGACTACTCAAATCTTTCCCCTTACTATTGTACAATTTTTTGATATTAGTCCTTTGTTCAGTCAACAACTTAACAAGGCTTCTCTTTGCATTTGGTCTAAATGATTCATTTGATCCCAAATACCCATCCACCAAATGCAAATATGCTTCCAAATCATGACAACATGCAACATCTGCATCTGGTTTCAAAAACGGAGACTTTGTTGTGTCAACTCTTAATTCAGTTCCAACATGTGAATATGCCCATGGCATACTATTGTCAAGCAAATTTAACACCCCTGCAGCTCCTTTTTCCCTTAGTTTTTTGTCTAGCGCTTCACTCACAAACATTCCTGGAACTTTAGTAATCACATCTTGTTTGTTCACGATACGCAAGACCTTAACATTTTTCGATTCGAGTCGATTGGCAAAGCCTTTGTTGCCTACTCTAGGACCTCCAAATGTAAAAACAGCAACTGGTGGTGAATCTGGTGTACATGTACTAATATCATCTGCTACTAATAAAGCTAAAGCAGCGCCAAGACTATGTCCTGTTACTGTTATACTTAGAGTCTCACCTTTGTACATTTCAATGAGTCTTTTCACTTCATTCACCACAGATTCAGCTAAGCTTGGAATTTTATTTCCACCTGTTTGGTATAAGCTCAAAAACCCACATTCAACTTTTGGTTGTCCTTCAACTGAATCATTTTCCCCTGGCATTTGAACTAGCACGTCGCGAAAATTTTCGCCCCACTCTAGACACGTGGCAGTACCACGTAGCGCGATGACTACATCCCTCCTTCCCATTCGTTGGATCTCGGCCTTGTCGTCGCACACGGCGACGTACCCGATCCAACTAGATCTTTGGGTCATCCACCCAAGATCCGGTGCCACGTCATCCACCCATTTAGGCAGACCAACGGATGACGTGGCATACAGGCTCTTAGTCACCTTGTAAGACCGGTCAGGTAACGACACGTTCCTCGCCACGTCAGGATTTTCTTTTTCTGACATGGCGGGGTCGGAGTGGAAACAATGGTAAGCTGCTTGAATAAACTCACCATATCGGACTAACTCTCGCCGGAGATTCTCATCCAATGGATCAACAAGTCCTAACCAATCTTTGCAACCATGGTACTCTCTCCACCTACTCCCAAGATTATTTCTAGGAGAATATTCCATTGATTTTGATGATAACATCCTGTGTAATTTAACCAAATGCCTAGGAGAATATTCTTCAGCTGCTTTCATTTCTGGCCAAATTCTTGCCAAATTTAGCCCTTCTAACATATTCCTTCCCCTGTTTTCCCCTGTTTTCCTCTGTTTTGTTTCTTGAATAATTGTCTCTGCTGAATCCATTGGATGTGGCTGAGATTGCTTTTGTAAAAGCTTTTCAAGATTTGAAAGATGTTTTTTTGTCATCTCTGTTGTAGAAGTTGGTGGTGTTGTTACTGTTTTTAAACATTGTACATTTACAACAGTAGCTCTAGGCATAGGGTTTAAGGGAGATGATCCATTACAGTACTTGAAACTGGATCGCCGTGCCTGAAAAAAATGAACATTAGTTGCCGCTGCCACCTGCATGATTTTTTTTTAGAGAGAGAGAGGAGGAAAGTTGTGTGATTTAGAGAGAGAAAAAGTCAATGAGTTAAAATTAGCTGAATTATTATGAGAAGAAGAAGAAGAAGCTGCAGTTGTTGGTTGGAATTAGATGGTTTAAAGGGTTTGCTGAGGTATATATAGAAGATAATATTTCAAGAAAAGGGGTTTAGGGAGTATTGTTTTAGATATATTTACGGAAAAACCATAGGAGAATGATTGATATGAGGTTGAATGAGAGGGTAATTGTGTAAAGAAGTTAACTAATTGACTTATATGATTAACTGGTTGAATTTAATGTCCGAAAAGTCTGCTTACAACGTTACACGGTTACGTAAGTGATTAGACTAAAATACCCTTCAGGCTTTAGTATGGTATTTTGACATTTAAATGTCAAATATACCCTTCGTGGTTGACTAGAGACTTCAATTTATTATCGACTTTTCTTTTTCGTAGTTCATGTTCACACCTTTTGTTTTCGATGTTCGAACATGTTACTATTTGACAAAATACTAGGTTGATATTTTGTTTTCTGTCCATAAATGTATTTGTCCTTTTTTTGAAAATCTAAATATGCTTCCTTGAAAAGAAACACATCACATCAAAGTAAATGCCTCCCAAACAATTTTTAGTCTCTCACTCTCCCTTGATTACAGCATAGTAATTTGTTTTGTTTAAAACCGATTATTTGTTATTGGGGGAAACTACAATAATTATAAGTTGGGTATTTACTTTAATTTCTTTATTTTGTTTTAACATTTAGAATTTGTAACTAGGAATTATGGAGGGAAAAAGGACTACTAGTAGCTCCTGCATTATTCCTCTTTAAAGTGATATTCCTCACCTTTGTCAGGCCTTCCCACTTTTCATTGAAGCCTCACCTAACCTAAGAGGAAAAACAGAATAATTCAAAGCTATATTTCATTTTCTCCAACAAATTAATAAGGAAGAATTGTCTTTGTAAATTTCAGTTTTTTTTTGGTGGCGAAAGCCATATATGTTGTCGTGGTTTCAACTTTCAAGTTTAATCTGCATGTCAAAGTCATAGCTCAGGAGGATAAGGGCATTGTAATATGGTCAGAGGGAAACAAAACCCTTTTGCTGGAGTTGATGAAGTAAATATGTTTGAATCTTGAAAAATCTTTACAAGCTAGGAATTGAATTTCAAAATTATTCAAGTCAAGTATTTTGTACGTGGCTGCAAATTAGGCATGCAATAAAGTGCATGGTTTCCTCTTTTACAAGATACGGCTGATCATTCTCTCTTTTTTTCCCTTCATTAGGCTTTTTAACTCTTAAATTTCTAATGTAATGTTGCTTCCAATGAGCTTCTGAAAAAAGAAGATGGTCGTATATTTTGAATGTTATATATATATCTGGTCCAATTGCACTTTATGCTGCTACTTGTTCATTTGAATGTTGAAACTCTCGATTAGTGGTGGAAAAATGGATATAAAAGATTATTTATTTATATTATTCATTAAAAATGGGTTGGATAATGAATTTTTTTAAAAATTGGTCAAATATGGAGAAGATTTATATTATCCACTTAAAAAATAGATATTTAAAGGATAAACAATGGATTTAACTTTTATATTTGCAACGACTCGAATTAGGAGTTTCTCAAATTTGCGAGACTAAAAATTCTCCGAAAAGTGATCAAATTCAAGAAATCACGAATAATATGGATATCCATATTATCCACCGTTAATCCAATATGGACGGGTCGGATATTTTATCCGTTTTTACATTATTCATTTTCGATCCACCCATATCCGATCCGACTTGTCCATTTACCACCTCTACTCTTTGATGATCGAGTCGGCGCCGCTAATTAGATTGCTTCTTTATAAATTATTGGAATAGTCATCGTTCGTTCCTTCTCTTCTCAAAAAATGTACATTTTATCGAAGAGTTTAACTTATTCATGAATCATGGTGATGGTGCAAATTTCTTTGTGTCATATCAAATGTAGATACACTATAAGTAAGTAGCTTTTTATAATAGTTATAAATTAATAATCTAAAATTGAATAAAATCAATTAATAATTTATTATAACCTATTAAAATTCAGTTATAATGTAAGTTTTTTTGTAAAGTCAGGAAATATGAGTTAAATCCTTTATCTAAACAAATACGATGTAAGTTACTTCTTTTCTCTCTCAAAAATTGCAAGTACTAATGTTGATCCAATTACAAATTAAATGCTTAGAACACGAGACGTGGTAGAGCGCTAACTAAAAAATGTATACCGGCTAAAAAAAGTAAACACTAAATCCGACCGGCTAAAATTTATTGGAACAAAAATTGTTTCTCTGCCAATTTTTCTTTTTAGAGTGGGCAAGACTTGTTGGTAGATCTTGCATTATCGGGGAAGTCAACTCCACTGTGAAAATAATAACTTTTTATAGTCTATTAACATTGCCCGTAAACAGACGTACACTATTTGCATTTTTCACGTTTTTACTTTGGTAGAAATACATGGCCACACAATAAAAAATTAAAATCTTAATGAAAGGTTCCATCAATATCCTTGCCAAAGCACTATATATAGAATTGAATTATTCAGTGGACATATCCTTTGGTTCAAGTAAGTGGTCGAAGAAACCCTTTCATAATCATTCTTGTTGAGAAAGTGCATAGCCTTTTTAATTAATGTTCACTTAGTGGGCGTTTGGACATAAGAATTGTAATATTCCTAAATAGGGAAAAAAAAATTCAAATCAAAATAATATTTGAAATTTAGAGTTTTGTTTGGACATGAATATAATTTTGGGTTATTTTTGAAGTTTTGTGAGTGATTTAAGTGAAAATTTTCAAAATTAATTTTCAAGCAAAATTAAAAATTTTATGAACAAACACTGATTTAAAAAAAAAAAAAAATTTCTTTAAAAAAAGAAAAAAAATTCTTATGTCCAAACGGACTCTTAAAATGCCAAAAAAGAGAAGTGCCTCAGGCATTATATAGATATACCTTTTAAAGATTCCCACCAGCACTTTCTGTGTATTCATCATCATATCTTTTCACTTGATGGAGAAGAGATTGCACGCCAATGAGCACTTCTAGAGTTTGAGGTTGACTCTTTAATTATTTCTTTAAAATTTCACTTTTTAACTTTGGGTTGGAGAAATAATGGGTGGGGAAATTGAGTAAGTGTTCCATCTTCACTTAGTTTTATAAATAGCACTTTTATTTCACGTGGTAGAGTTTTATAAAGTTTTACTATTAATTAAATGATATGTTTAAGGAAGCTGTTTTTCTTTTTACAAATCCTCTTAATATTAAGAGAAATATCTTACTTAAAGAGAGTATAAACTTTGCAAAAATAGATATCGAACAGAAATATTATCTATATCTATATTTATATTTCTATATTATTATAAAAGTATGAATATAATGTTGATTAATCAAAATATCCTTAAAATATTGAATAACTTTGGATAAAAGTGTAATATTACCCTAATCCAAATTCGCATAAACTTCTAATTCTAAAACAAATTAAACTTCTCCATAATATGTCCCAACTATGCTTTGAAGTTCCAGACCATACTAATTCCATAAACTAGAAGAACACTTTAATTTGAACCGACATCTTACCACTATATGAAACTTTCGTTGCTTAATCAATTCTTTAACAATGCTTTATACCAGCATGCACTAAGATTAGCTTTATAGAGGTAATTTGATTTTATTCATCATATGAATTCTCTCTCTGAAATCTATTCTATGTATCTACCTCAACGAAGAATAAACTGTCCCTTTTTGTTATTGTATTGAAAAAAATTAGTTTCTTTCAACAAAAAATGACCGAGCTTAATGAAATACCTATTGCGAAATCTTTGGTTACGTTGCCCAATTACATTCTTTTATAATAGGTTGTATCAGCCATTGACGTGCTCGAAATCACGTTTATTTAAATAGCAGAACTCTTTCATGCTCTATATATTTCCTTCACTAACAAAAATTGTCTGTCTTTATAATTAGAATTTTGAGATTATCATACCTCTATCCATTTTTAAAATTTTATTTCTTGTAGATGAACAGATGTATGGAACGCGTAACGTAATTAGCAAATCTTTTCTCCCATTTAAACTAATTAGCAAATTGATTATGCCTTTCCAATAATTTCTAAGAAATAATTTTCCTGTCACAAAATTAATAGAAAAGGCTACAGAAGTAAATTAATAATTGCGAAGTACATAATTTTATGTCTTTCCTTTTGTCGGTCTAAAGGTTGTTCATCTATTTTTGTTATTGTTCTTTGAATAAAGAGATTTCTAGGAAAACAAAAATCTAATATGCTATTTTTTGTGTTCCTTAATTGCGGACCATAAATATAAAAGCATGAATATAATATTGATGGATAAAAATTTTTCTTTTATATTATTTTTAACATAAATTTGTGGGTTATATTGTCAAAATAACATAGATCAAATTCGTACAAAATACTACTTCTGGTTGAAATAAACTTCTTACTAGAAAATTAGGTTAGCCGTAAGTTGGGTCTTTCAGGGACCGTTTTCTTATTTTATATCTTATTTTATTTATTGTTTTTATTTTTTTGCAAAGCAAACAATAACTAAAACAATAAAACAAATAAAAAAAAATACTAAAGTAAAACAAATTATTATTCCTATCAAGTCAAAATTGTAACTAACTAATTGTTTATTATTAATTGTAACCGACATATTTTTTATTATGCGAAAGCTGAGATATCTTTTTATATAAATAAATTCACGTAGAATAAAATTGTAATATCAAAAGCTTTAAATGAATAATAATCGAGTTTTTAAAAATTTATAGTAATTTTGTTTCATTAAAGATGCAATTCCATATTGAATAAAATTGTTATATTTCAGATTATATTCAATACTTAGGAATTTTAATTCAACATATCAACTAAAAATTGTTAGTTTGACTACAATTGTAATATTTAGAATAAAAATAAAAATACAAGATATTTACCTAAACCAACGTGGCAATTTCGAAACGTGGCAGTGTTGTTTTAGATTTTAAAGCATATTTTAATTGGGGAACGAAATTAGAGGTAACTCTCCCCTAGGGTTATCTTACTTTTTTTTTGGATAGTGTCTCGAGATGTTTAGACAATTGGTAAATTTTCCTAGAGAATACCAATTACTCATAAATTTTTAAGTTATTTAAAACACCAATAGATTATTGATTTTAAGGAAAGTAAAGGAAACGATTGAAACTACAAAATAAGAAATCCTTTCTAGATTAACCAAGACCATTCTGATAAAGTGAAATATTCGATATTAGTTTTTCATTATAAGATCTTGAAAAATTATTTTAATATAGTCACAAAAACTTAAAAATCTTTAGATTGAATAAGCAATAGGGTAATTTATATTCAACAATCAAATTTATTATATTACTTATTAAATAAAAATATTATAATTCTAACAAAATATCTATACTTAATATAATGCTGAAAAAGAAAATTTTGACAAATTGTTTGACTCCGTGAGTGTTTCAGGACGTACCCTCGGCTGAAGATACAGATAAAAAGAAATGTTTTTATCTCTATTTGGTTAAACGACTGCGGATAAGGCACATTTAATATTTATATTCAATTTGTTTTTAACTTATTACTGATGAACCATGTCAAAGATCCCTCTTCATTTAAAGACTTACATACTACTAATGGAAGAAAGTCTCAAAAATTTAAAGAAATTGCAGATGAAAGAAGGTTACTTGAATTAAATAATAGCATTTCAGAATACTTAGGTGAGGTAGTCTTGGATCTTCAAAATACTTTGAGCTCTCCGAAATTTATTTATAACTATATTCGTGCAGTGATCCAACAGACTTTAGAAAGCTGTGGTAACATATTATGAAAGCATCTCAAACAACTTTAGAAATTAGAAGAATAAATGACAGTTCATCAAATAATTAGTTAATTATTCTTAGAGAGTACGAGCAAGTTCTTTAAAACAATACGATGCACCTAATCTTCATCAAAGGCTAGATTTCATCAGATAGAGAAATAATTAGGGAAAAAATCATAAAATATATGTGAAAAATTTCAATGCATAATAAAAAAACTAAACCCTGATCAAGAGCAAGTTTTCAAGACGATATTATAAAAAGTTAACTTTTGTAGAGGATGATTATTCTTTGTCGATAGACTTGAAGGGACAGGAAAGTGTTCCTATATCGTTCTTTGTATGCAAATAAGGAGGCGTAGCAACATTAGCATTATCAATAAGTGGTGTAACAAAAGCGATTTTATCGCAATTGTACGACTCTCTCAAAATTTGACAAAGCTCTTTAAAAACTGAGACAACTGTCATAAATAAGAAAAAGTAGAGTGATGTTGCTAAATTAACAAGAAATACAAAATTAATAGTCTGAAGTGAAGCACCTATGGTGAAGCATCAAACAATCAAAATAGTTATCATGAGATCTATAGCGATTTGGGATCAAATCCCTAACCCTAACTGACTTTAAGTGAGTAGCTAAGAGAGAGAGAATTAGGAAGAGACTTGTCTCCAATATGTGTTAAAATGAAAACTTGCATCAAATATTTGTTCTCTTCTACTTATATACATGTGTTGTGTCTAACCGACTATTCTAACTAATTGACTAAGCATACAACTAAAATAATTAAGAATGCCAGCACAAAGACAGCTGTCACTTGATTACAACTCTATTCTTATTAAGATCGATAGATATAATAGATGTCGATGAACCATTTGTGCAAGAAAAATATTTTTTGAAGATGATTTCTGTCAAGTAGTACTAGCAGTAGTTCCAGAACTAATGTGAATAGATATAAATACTAACTTGATAAAATCATACTCATAGCATCAAATAGACGTCTAACAACAAAATGCGAGCAAGAACAAATTCAACATCCAGTGAGTTCAACTTGCTTCAAATGAAGACAAGCGTACAATTAGATATGACTTTGTCCTTCTCTAATCAGCTGGTCTAAGTCCAATGGTAATAGTAATGTTGGAGAGTACTTAATATACTTCCATCATTAAATAAAAATACAAGTTGTTCAAAATAAGATTGAAAAAGCTATCTTAATTAACAAAAATAAATATATCGATCAACTAAATAAGATGTTGATTGCTCTTTTTACTTGTACGTAAGTCTTTAAGAAATTAATTTGTTGTACTTTCATATAAATATTTTGTACGCAAATCGTTAATAAAATTAAATTATTGTACTTTCTTATAAGTATTTAAAAATTTACGTGCAACACGTACATAGAAACTAGTAAAATATAATAACTCGCATGAAAAGTAAAAGAATGAGTATTCATCAAATTTTAAATTGCGTACCATTGACATTCGGGAATTTCTTAATTATAAAAAAAAGCTGATGAAGATTGGAGTGATCATTGGTGGAAGTTATTAAGTTCAATAATAATGCAATTTTGTTAATGGTTTTCGAATGGAAGCTTTCTGTTAAAGCGATGGAGCTGCCAAGTGATATGTATACTACTTAATACAATTATTATTATTATTATTATTATTATTATTATTATTATTATTATTGCAAACTGCAATGGAATAGTATAGTTTGAGATTAGATCTAGGCAAGAAGAATAAGTTTCTAGGATCTTGTGATGATGAGACTGATCTTTAGGATCATGTCTTTGGAGATGACATCCTCAAGATTTAGGATAAGATTTTTCATCCTTTTAAAAGTAATGGAAATATATCTGTCCGTACTAAATGAAAAAGATTAATCGTAAACTTAATTAACAGCTATTCTGTTTAATTATATTATATCGTTTCTATAATTTCCCCTCTCCTTTGACTTCGAAAAACAATAGAGAGAAATATCGCCAATGTATTATGAAAGTGAAGGTGAATCAATTGTTAAGCCATGGAAAGTGAAAATAGAAAAATACATGTGTGGGGCAAGAGGGGGACAATGAGGTGAGGATGCTGCATATATGTAGAGTGTCCATTAACTTTGCGTAAATCAATAGTACGTAGTGGAGCAATTTTAGTGGAGAGAAATGATAATCTCGTCACCTCATCCACTTAAATGAACACTTCTTGGAGGTCTTTCATTACTTCAAAATGCCAACAGAAAAAGGGTTGGGGGTTGGGGGTT
>AWOL01S0045736.1:31599-60790 GCA_000715115.1 Nicotiana otophora
TATATATATATATATATATATATATATATATATATATGTATTAATAATGAGGGGAAGAAGAATATGGAATTTTGTTCTTTCCATTGTAGTTTGCATTCTTCATAAAACTGAAATGACGTAAAGTACATCAGAATAAATAGTGCATAACACATGTCATACGGTAATGGGCACAAATCCAAAAAATGGTGGAAGCTCAACTGTAATAACTATCATAATTTTCGTTACACATAATTATAACAGCTTCACCAACAAGAGAAGAGGTTAGAAACGTCAATGTATAAAACGAGTAATAGTTTACTTCTAAAATTTATTCTCCCATTTTTTATATCTCCATTATTCCCATGTATGCTTACTCTTTTTTCTAATTTGCGTTTTTTTGTTGTTATCAAAATCTAATAAACTCTTAAATTATGCACACACAAGTCCTGCCCCACGATATATACCTAATAGCTGCGCGTTCTTTTTTTCCTTGTCTTTTTTAAACCATGAATTGTTTTATCATTTGGCATACCTAATAATAGTAGTTATATGTCATGTGTACTTTGGCGTTTATTGCGCTGGAGAAGTACACATGGGTATTAATAAATCCATACAAAATCACGTACGTAGCAACAATACGTAGAATACATAGAAAGTGACAAAATTGAATAAACCTATATTATGTCCATGCTATATATGATCAACACTAGCGTGTTACACGGTAGAGAAAACAATATAATAGAACTTCACTAACATGTTCATTGAAAACGTTTGCGTGTAGCAAGACATATAGTCAATGCAAAACACACATTAGCACACTTCAGCAAACTTGGGCCCTGACATGGGAATTGGGAATGAAGCAAGAAAGAGACAAGAATGCAAAGAATTGTGGCGGAGAGGTAAGTATTGTTCCACTTTATTTTAAATTAGAGGTTTCGGGTATGAATTTTTGGTATGCATCATCTTTGTTAGGAAATATTTTATTTTTGATGTGAGATTTTTTGGCGCAATTTAAATTTTGACGGACGTCAATACGAATACTGAATCTCGAGTGAGAGATAAAAAGGGGGGGAGGGGAGAGGCAATAAAAATATACCACATGGCCTTTTTTTTATATTATGAGACGCGTCTGCAATATCTCATGCAAAATACCTCTCGTTCAGAAAAAAAATGTTAAAGTATTCAATAAATTGTAGGAAGGGAAATTCAGCTAGTGCCCTACATGTTATATAATTTCTTTTTTACCAGATAATGACACATATAGGAGGCAAATTTGGAAGATGTGTTGGATAAAATATGGGATTTGTTGGCATTAATGGCCGCAATTAGGTTGATTATTTTAATTCAAAGATACTCTTTTTATTCCCTATTTCCCTTTACTTAAAGCTGAGTGAATACTGCCATGTGATTACTTTAGGCCATTTTATTATTAATTACGATCTGGACGGAGATAGGCTTTTTATTCTTATCTTTTTTAAAGGGAGAAAAGGGAAGAAAGATGATAAGAAATCTCTCTGTGAGATTTAAAATTTGCAGCTGAATAGAAAAATATTCAAATATATGTCCGTCTAAAAAATATTGTATTAATAAGTCCCACTAATTAACATGAGATTATGTGATTTATCACAAGTTGGGATAAGTATGACGGAGTAAATTTTTTAGGTTTGAATGCTATTCTATACAATTTGATGTATTAGTTGTTCTCTTGTGATACTTACCACTGTTAATGTGATGATTTGATGAGTGATTGGGTGCATGATCACAATTGATAATCTAAATTTTCTTTGTAGATTGTTGGGAAAAAAGAAAAAAAAGTGAGCTTTTTGTTAGAGCAATACTAGTAGTCGTGTCCGTGCGATGCGGTCAATATTAAAAAATATAAATTAAATTAAATTGTGATCGGGCTTGTTTGAACATGTTAGATCGTATTGCTTTAACAAATTTCAATTGTAGACTTATTTGTCAATATGATATATGTTACGACTCAAAATTCGCTCTCTGTAGGATGTCGTAATGATACCTAGTCTCTAAGACTAGGTAAGCCTAACAATTTTTGCGAAAATACATAAAATAAAACTGAAACCAAATTCTCAACATATGAAATAAATATAAAACTGCAATCCAATAATTTCAACTCCCAAAATCCGGTAGAAATAAGTCACAAGCTTCTAAGAATTTATTTTGAGTATCTCAATACATTAGAGTCTAAAGAGAAATCAGGAAGACAACATAATAAGGATAGAGGGGGACTCCGAAGTTTACGGACGCTAGCAGAAGTACCTTGAAGGCTCTGTGTATAGCTAGTTCACTGATACCTGGTCTGATAGGAAGTACCTGGTTCTGCACAAAAGATGTGCAGAGTGTAGTATGAGTACACCACAACGGTACGCAGTAAGTGCCAAGCCTAACCTAGGTAGAGTAGTGACGAGGTCAAGTAAGGACCCTACTGGTTTAAGAGAAAAGTAAGCCAGAAGATATAATAATATTTTTGTATTGACTGAGGATTTAAACAATAAGAAGTTTCAGAAAATATTTGCACAGTAAATAGAGGCAAACAACAGGGGCACTCCCGAGGTACCGCCTCGTAATCCCAAAAGTAAATCTACAGTACGGGTATCTCCCGAAGAACCGCATCGTAGTCCCAAAAATAAATATGCAGTACAGGGGACTCTCCCGAGGAACCGCAATAGGGGAATCTCCCGAGGAACCGCCTCGTAGTCCCAAAAGTAAATATGCAGTATAGGGGGATCTCCCGAGGAACAACCTCGTAGCCCTAAAAGTAAAGATGCAGTAGGTAGTCGGAGGAACAACAAATTTTTAGCAAGAAATCTTACAGTTAAAGATTTAAATCAAATCAAGGAAATCAGGTAATTCAGCTAAGCATGTTGCACATATTGCACGTAAGAGCTAAGGCACGTAGACGTGTGATACTAGGCTAAACATGATCACTACATATGCTAAGGCAGATCAGTTAATGAATTTAAAAGAAGACAACGCAACAAGAACCGATATTTTCAAATTTAGCCAAATGTTACAACAGTTTCAAATCCTAAGGGGATTTCCCCCACACATGGTTAAACAAGTCACTTACCTCAAGCCAAGCTCAATCAGTCAATAAGAATGCACTTTCCTTGATTTTTCGACTCTGATCGACTCGAATCTTGTCACAATTAATTCGATTTAATTAATACAAATTATAGGAATTAATTCCATATGAAAATACAGATTTTTGAACAAAAATCCAAAATTTAACTCAAAAATTACACGTGGGGACCACATCTCGGAATCCGACAAAAGTTATAAAATATGAACGCCCATTCAACAACGAGTCCAACCATACCAAATTTACTAAATTCCAACATCAACTTGACCTCCAAATCTCAAATTCTTATTTTGAAATTCCTAGGCCCAAATCCTCTAATTTTACCTCAAAAATATTTAATCTAGTCGAAATACTCAATGACAATTCAATATTATTGACTAACAATGATCATAAGTGACTTGCCTCAAGTTTTCCCGTGAATTCTCTCTGAAAATCACCCCAAAACTGTGTTGGAAATGTCCAAAAATGACAAAAAGTCGGAACCCTCTGTTTTTGTACACTGCCCAGAGGTTCCGCTTCTGCGGAATTATTAACCGCATTTGCGGTTTCTGTTTTGCGGTGAATCTCCCACTTCTGCGACAACCTTCGTTTCTGCAGACAAGGAGTCCGTTTTTGCGATGAAGCGTCCGTTTCTGCGGTCCAAGGCCCTCTTTGCCCGGCCGCATCTGCGACCATTGTGCTGCTTTTACGGCCGCGCTTCTGCGACGCCTCATCCGCTTCTGCGATGCTAGGCTCGCTTCTGTGAGCTCGCACCTGCGAGCTAAATTCTGCAGGTGCGATTGCATCAGTAGGCAGCAGCAAGTTTCAATTGTTCTAAATCCAAATTTGATCCGTTAGCTATCCGAAACTCACCCGAGGCCCCCGGGACCTCAACCAAATATATCAATTATCAACAAGTCCTAAAACAACATATAAACTTAGTCGAAACCTCAAATCACATCAAACAACGCTAAAACCACGAATCATGCTCCAATTTAAGCTTAATGAAACTTAGAAATTCTAACTTCCACATTCGATGCCGAAACTTATCAAATCAAGTCTGATTGACCTCAAATTTTGCACACAAGTTATAAATGACATAACAGACCTATGAAAATTTTCAGAACTGGATTCCGACCCCAATATCAAACTTCCAAACTTAATTTTCTATTTTAGCCATTTCAAGCCTAATTTAACTACGGACTTCGAATTAACAATCCAGATACGCTCTTAAGTCCAAAATCACCATACAGAGCTATTGGAATCATCAAAATTTTATTCCGAGGTCGTTTTCACATAACTCAACATCTAGTCAACCATTTCAACTTAAATTTTTATCTTAGAGACTAAGTGTCTCAATTAGTAACGAAATCTCTTCGGACCCGAACTAACTACCCCGGCAAGTCACATAACAACTATAAAGTACAGAATGAGCAGTAAATGGGGGAAATGGGTTGCAACTTTCAAAACGACTGACCGGGTCGTTACATCCTCCCCCTCTTAAACGAACGTTCGACCTCGAACGAGTTTAGAATTATACCTGGAGTGATGAAAAGATAAGGATAACATCTACACATATTATGCTCAGTCTCCAAAGTCTCCTCCTCGACCGTATGACCCCTCCACTGTACTTTTACTGAAGCAATGCTCTTCGATCTCAACTTTCTAACATGTCTTTCCAAAATAATGGCCACTGGTTACTCAACATAAGATAGATCCTTGTCCATCTGGACTAAGCTGAAGTCTAACACATGAGATGGATCGCCGTGATACTTCCGGAGCATGGAAATATGAAACACTGGATGAACACTCGATAGACTAGGCGACAATGCAAGTTCATAAGCTACCTCTCCAATCTTCTTAAGTATATCAAAAGGCCCAATATACCTAAGACTCAACTTGCCCTTCTTCCCAAATCTCATAACACCCTTCCTAGGTGAAATTCAGAGTAGTATCTTTTCTCCTACCATGAATGCAACATCAAGAACCTTCCAATCCGCATAAATATTCTATCTAGATTGGGCTGTGCGAAGCCGATCATATATCAATTTAACCTTTTCCAAAGCATCCTGAACCAGGTCTATACCCAATAGCCTAGCCTCTCCCGGCTCGAACCAACCCACTGGAGACCGGCACCGCCTCCCATATAAGGCTTCATACGGTGCCATATGAATGCTTGACTGATAACTGTTGTTTTAATCAAACTCTGTAAGTGGCAAGAACCGATCCCAAGCGCCCCCAAAATATATCACACACGCACGAAGCATATCCTTCAATATCTGAATAGTGCGCTCGGACTGTCCGTCCGTCTGAGGATGAAGTATTGTAGACAACTCTACCCGAGTACCTAACTCACGCTGTACGGCTCTCCAGAACTATAATGTAATATGTGTACCCCGGTCAGAGATGATAGATACCGATACGCCATGAAGTATGACAATCTCGCGAATATAAACCCGAGCCAGCTGCTCCGAAGAGTAAGTAGTAACAACATGAATGAAATGTGCTGACTTGATCAATCTATCCACAATCACCCAATCTGCATCGAACTTCATCTGAGTCTGTGGGAGTCCAACAACCAAATCCATAGTGATCCGCTCCCATTTCCATTCTGGAATCTCTAACTTCTGAAGCAATCCACCCGGTCGCTGATGCTCATGCTCATACTTCACCTGCTGGCAATTTAGGCACCGAGCTACATATTCCACTATGTCTTTCTTCATCCACGTCCACCAATAGTGTTGTGTCAAGTCCTGATACATCTTTGCAGCACCCGGATGAATGGAGTGCCGTGAACTGTGAGCCTCCTGGAGAATCAACTCATGCAAACCATCTATATTGGGAACACATAGCCTACCTTGCATCCGTAATACACTATCATCTCCAATAGTGACTTCCTTGGCATCACAGTGCTGAACTGTGTCCTTAAGGACAAGTAGATGGGGGTCATCATAGTGACGTTCTCTGATACGATCATAAAGAGAAGACTGAGAACCATACAAGCCAAACCTCGGCTCGGCTCGCAAATATCCAATCTGATACACTGGTTGGCCAAGGCCTGAACATCCAAGGCTAAAGGCCTCTTTGTTACCGGTATGTATGCTAAGCTGCCCAAACTCTCCGCCTTACGACTCAAGGCATCGGACACCATATTGGCCTTTCCGGGATGATAGAGAATGGTGATATCATAATTCTTAAGCAACTCCAACCATCTTCACTGCCACAAATTAAGATCCTTCTGTTTAAACAGATGTTGTAGACTCCGGTAATCGGTATAAACCTCACAATGGATACCGTACAAATAATGCTGTCAAATCTTCAAGGCATGAACAATAGCTGCTAACTCAAGGTCGTGGACAGGATAATATCTCATGTACCTTTAATTGCCTGGACGTATAGGCAATCACCCTACCGTCTTGCATCAACACTGTGCCGAGACCAATACGCGACGCATCACAATATATATTATAAGATCCTGAACCTACAGGCAACAACAATACTAGAGTTGTAGTCAAAGCAGTCTTGCGATTTTGAAAGCTCCCCTCATACTTCTCGGTCCACGTGACCGGAGCACCCTTTTGGGTCAATCTGGTCATAAGTGCGGTAATAGAAGAGAAACCTCTACAAATCGGCGATAATACCCCGCCAAGCCAAGAAAACTTCTCATCTCCGTAGCTGAGGATGGTCTGGACCAACTCTACACCGCCTCAATCTTCTTCGGATCTACCTTGATCCCCTTGCACGAAACTATATGACCCAAAAATCCCACTGAATCAAGCAAGAATTCACACTTTGAAAATTTTGCATATAACTTCTTTTCTCTCAAAGTCTGAAGCATCGTCCTCAGGTCCTGTTCATGATCCTCCCGACTCCGGGAATACACCAGAATGTCGACAATAAATACAATGACGAATGAGTCAAGATAGGGCTGGAATACACTGTTCATCAAATGCATAAATACTGCTGGGGCGTTGGTCAGCCCAAATGACATTACAAGGAACTCATAATGACCATACCGAGACCTGAAAGTAGTCTTCGGGATATCTGGCTCCCGAATCTTTAACTGATGATAGCCTGAACGCAAGTAAATTTTAGAGAACACTCTCGCACCCTGAAGATGATCAAATTGGTCATCAATACATAGCAATGGGTACCTATTCTTTACTGTAACCTTGTTCAACTGGCGGTAATCAATACACATCCGCATAGAGCCATCCTTCTTCTTCACAAATAAGACAGGAGCACCCCAAAACCCTTATCAAGCAGTTCCTGTAACTACTCTTTTAATTCTTTCAATTCTGCTGGGGCCATACGATATGGTGGAATAGAAATGGGCTAAGTTCCCGGTAACAAATCAATGCCAAAGTCAATATCCCTGTCGGGTGGCATACCCGGAAGATCCGCTGGAAATACATCGAGAAAATGCATTACTACCGAAATTGACTGCACGGTACGAGTATCAACACTAACATCTCTCACATAGGCCAGATACACATCACACCCTTTCTCAACTATTCGTTGAGCCTTAAGAAATGAAACAACCCCGATAGAAATATAATCCAAGGTACCTCTCCACTCTAGACGTGGTAGACCTGGCATAGCCAATATCACCATCTTGGTGTAACAATCAAGGATAGCGTGATAGGGCGACAACTATTCCATGCCCAAAATAATATCGTAATCCACCATACTGTGCAATAATAAATCACCTCTGGTCTTAAAACTATTGATAACAATCAAACACGACCGATACACGCGGTCAACAATAATAGAATCACCCACAGGTATAGATACATAAACAGAAGAACTCAAAGAATTATGGGATAAGCCCAAATAAGGGACAAAATATGATAACACATAAGAATAAGTGGAGCCTGGATCAAATAAGACTGATGCATCTCTATGACAGACCGGAACACTACCTGTGATAACCGAATCAGATGCAACTGCCTCTGTCCTAGCAGGAAGGGCATAATATCTGGCCTGGCCTCCCCCTCTGGGGCGACCTCTACCTGTCCGACCTCCACCTCTAGCTGGCTGTGCAAGTAGAGTAGAAACTGGTGCAGTAATCATGGCCTGAGAAGCCTGAGGGCCCTATGGAATATATGGGGCCTAAGAGATTTGTGGAGGCGCACCCCTCCTAAGTTTGGGGAAATCCCTCACCAAATGACGAGTGTCACCACACTCAAAATACGATCTCGGGGGACGTAGCTGTTGTGACTATCTCGGGCCTGATCGACTGGACTGATCGCTAGAAGCACCCCGTACAGGAGGTATACTAGACATTGGCGGTGCATAATAGGGATCCTGGGGTCTATGAGTGGACGGAGTACTGCTGGCGGCTTGAAGTGCGAAATGAACAGGGTGACTCCCATAACCTCTACCCTGACGAGCTGTAGTTGGGGCACGAGAACCGTTATACGTGCCAGAATCTCGAGGTCTCTTAGCTTCTCTCTCTTCTCTCTCCCGGATCGGCATACCCTCTAATATCCTAGCAATTGACACCACCTGCTACTAAGCGATGTCCATCTCCAACTCTCGGGCCATACTGAATCTGTTACTAGGGTGGAGCCCCTCAATAAATCGACGAAACCGCTTTCGAATGGTAGCAACTAAGGCTGGTGAATGCCTAGCCAAATCACTGAATTAGATCGCATACTCTGACATGTTCATAGAACCCTGGCACAACTGCACAAACTCTACGCTCCATGCATCTCTAAGACTCTGAGGAACATATTCCCTCAAGAACATATCTGAAAACTGAGTCCAAATGTGTGAAGATGCCTCAGTCGGACTATCCAACTCGTATGCCCGCCACCTCTGGTAGGCCGCTCCTCTAAGCTAGAATGTCATGACAGAAATCCTACTATAATCCACAATACCCATAGTACGGAGGATGCAGTGACATTTTGCATGAAAACACCGAGCATCCTCTGAATCCAAACCACTGAAAGTGGGAGGGTGGCACTTCTTATACCTCTCGAGCCTGAGCTGTTCCCCCTCTAAAACTGCTGCACTAACCTCGGGCCGAACAGGGACAACTGGCTGTACTGGTATAACCCCTGGGGCATGGTCAACCTGGGCCCATGGCTCTTGGGTATGAGCGATGAGAGTCTGTGCTCCTCCCCCGGGCTGAGATGCGGCAGGAGTAAGTGGAATCAACCATGCCTGAGCTAGAGTGCCAAACATGCTCAAAAACTGGGCAAGAGTCTCTTGAAGTTCAGGGGTAGTAACAGGCGTCTCTGGTGCCTGCTCTCCAACTGGAGCTACTGGTGGCTCTGCTGCAGTAGCTCATGCAGGTGCTCTGGCTGCACCACATGGTCTTCCTCGGCCTCTGGCTCGGCATCTACCCCAGCCCCGGCCTCTTGCGGCTCCAACATGGGCTATGGGTGTCTGATCATCGGATCCAGTTGTGCGTGTCCTCACCATCCGTGAGAGAATAGAAAGACAATGGTTTAGAATTTCGAATTCAACAAATGCGTACGATAAGGAATCAAAGAAGTGAACATTTTCCTAACAGTTCTATAGCCTCCTGAAGATAAGTACAAACATCTCCGTACCGATTCGCGAGACTCTACTAAACCTGCTTGTGACTCATATCACCTATAAACCTAGAACTCTGATACCAACTTGTCACGACCCCAAATTCACCCTCCGTAGGATGTCGTGATGGCACCTAGTCTCTTAGACTAAGTAAGCCTAACAATTTTTATGGAAATACATAAAATAAAACTGAAGCCAAATTCTCAACATATGAAATAAATATAAAACTGCAATGCAATAATTTCAACTCCCAAAACCCGGTAGAAATAAGTCACAAGCTTCTAGAATTTATTTTGAGTGTCTCAATACATTAGAGTCTAAAGAGAAATCAGGAAGACAACACAATAAGGATACATGGGGACTCCGAGGTCTACGGACGCTAGCAGAAGTACCTTGAAGTCTCCGTGTATAGCTAGTTTACTGATACCTGGTCTGATAGGAAGTACACGGATTTGCACAAAAAATGTGCAGAGTGCAGTATGAGTACACCATAACGGTACCCAGTAAGTGCTAAGCCTAACCTCGGTAGAGTAGTGACGAGGTCAAGTAAGGACCCTACTGGTTTAAGAGAAAAGTAAGACAGAAGATATAATAATACTTTTGTATTTACTGAGAATTTAAACAATAATAAGTTTCAGAAAATATCATCACAGTAAATAAAGGCAAACAACAAGGGCACTCCCGAGGTACCGCCTCGTAGTCCCAAAAGTAAATCTACAGTACGAAGATCTCCCGAGGAACCGCCTCATAGTCCCAAAAGTAAATATGCAGTACATGGGACTCTCCCGAGGAACCGCCTCGTAGTCCCAAAAGTAAATATGCAGTACAGGGGGATCTCCCGAGGAACCGCCTCGTAGTCCCAAAAGTAAATATGCAGTACAGGGGGATCTCCCGAGGAACAACCTCGTAGTCCCAAAAGTAAAGATGCAGTAGGTAGTCGGAGGAACAACAAAATTTTAGCAAGAAATCTTATAGTTAAAGATTTAAATCAAATCAAGGAAATCAGGTAATTCAGCTAAGCATGTTGCACATATTGCACGTAAGAGCTAAGGCACGTAGACGTGTGATGCTAGGCTAAACATGATCACTACATATGCTAAGGCAGATCAATTAATGAATCTAAAAGAAGACAACGCAACAAGAACCGATATTTTCAAATTTAGCCCGTGTACGCACTCGTCAAATCGCGTACACCACGCTTACATATCACTAAATATCATAACAATTTCAAATCCTGAGGGGATTTCCCGCACACAGGGTTAGACAAGTCACTTACCTCAAGCCAAGCTCAATAAATCAATAAGAATACCTTTCCCTCAATTTTCTGACTCCGATCGGCTCAAATTTAGTCACAATTGATTCGATTCAGTCAATACAAATTATAGGAATTAATTCCATATGAAAATATAGAGTTTCCAACAAAAATCCAAAATTTAACTCAAAAATCGCCCGTTGGGACTATGTCTCGGAACCCAACAAAAGTTACAAAATATGAATGCCCATTCAACCATGACTCCAACCATACCAAATTTACCAAATTCCGACATCAACTCGACCTCCAAATCTCAAATTCTTTTTTTGAAATCCCTAGGCCCAAATCCTCTAATTTCACCTCAATAACATGTAATCTAGTCGAAATACTCAATGATAATCCAATATTATTGACTAACAATGATCACAAGTGACTTACCTCAAATGTTTCTGTGAATTCTCTCTGAAAATCGCCCCAAAATCGTGTTGGAAATGTGCAAAAATGACAAAAACTCGGAACCCTCTGTTTTTGTGCACTGCTCAGAGGTTCCTCTTCTGCAGAATTGTTAACCGCATCTGCGGTTCCGCTTTTGCGATGAATCTCCCACTTCTGTGACAGCCTTCGCTTCTGCGGACAAGGAGTTCGCTTCTGCGATGAAGCGTATGCTTCTGCGGTCCAAGGCCCCTTTAGCCCAGGCCGCATCTGCGACCATTGCGTCGCTTCTGCAGTCGCACTTCTGCGACTCCTCATCCGCTTCTATGAACCATCGACTTCTGCGATACCAGGCTCGCTTCTGCGAGCTCGAACCTGCGAGCCAAATTCCGCAGGTGCGATTGCATCATTAGGCAGCAACAAGTTTCAATTGTTCTAAGTCCAAATTTGATCCGTTAACCATCCGAAACTCATCCGAGGCACCAGAGATCTCAACCAAATATACCAACAAGCCCTACAGCATCATACAAACTTAGTCGAAACCTTAAATCACATCAAACAACGCTAAAACCATAAATCATGCTCCAATTCAAGTTTAATGAAACTTAGAAATTCCAACTTCTATATTCGATGCAGAAACCTATCAAATCAAGTCCGATTGACCTCAAATTTTGCACACAAGTCATAAATGACATAACAGACCTATGAAAATTTTCAGATTTGGATTCCGACCCCGATATCAAAATGCCAACTACTCGATCAAACTTCCATACTTAAATTTCTATTTTAGCCATTTCAAACCTAATTTAACTACAGACTTTCAATTAACAATCCGGACACGCTCCTAAGTCCAAAATCACCATATGGAGCTATTGGAATCATCAAAATTTTATTCCGAAGTCGTTTTCATAAAACTCAACATCTAGTCAACCATTTCAACTTAAGTTTTAATCTTGGAGACTAACTGTCTCAATTCGTTCCGAAATTTCTCCGGACCCGAACTGACTACTCCGACAAGTCACATTACAACTATAAAGTACAGAATGAGCAGTAAATGGGGGAACGGGGCTGCAACTCTCAAAATGACTGGCCGGGTCATTATAATATACCCAATAATAAAATTTCTATTAAATTAAAGGGACTTATATAGTCATTGAATAACTTTTTTGTTCTATATTTTTCTTTATTCTAGTATCCAATGTTTGATATTTTTACATTGTTAATAGAAATTCTTATTAGTATATTACTTTATTTAATATTTTTGTCTGCTCACTTTATTTTTATAATATAAGAGAAGATATTTTAAGGCCCCGTAAAATATTTCCTAAAACAAACCAGGCTTAAGTGATACCGGAGTTCGTACTTTTTGGATTGAACAGTACGCTGGGGAGTTGAAGGAAAATATTTTGCATAATTAGGCAATTCTGCGCCCCATTGTGCGGCCGCATAATCACTTTGTGGGCTGTAGAATGGCCGCAGAGTGAAGCAAATACGTGGGCCATTTTTTATGTTAATTTCGCGGCCAATTATACGACCGCACAACTATTTCACGGGCCGCACTTTGATCACATAATCAGCCTTAGGATTTTTGCGGAGGGAGGTTCTGCGGCGCAATATGCGACCGCAGAACAGGTCTGCGGGCCGCATCACTAACACAGACCCAAACAAAGTTTTTCTAATTTTTGGCACAAAATTGTGCAGCCGTTATGTAGACCGCATACCTTGTTCCAGAGCTTCATTTTTAGGGTTTTAAACACGACCCTATTTCGTTAAAATATATGCCATAGTCCATTTTGAGAATATTTCTGATATTTTTAGAGTGAGGAAGAGTTATTTGAGTGGGGAAGTAACCTTCTACCTAATATCCAACAATTCTTGCTCAATCCTTGAAGATTATCAAGATAGTCATTATCTTAAAGGTAAGAATCTATGCCCTAGCTCTTAATTTTAAAAATCTACCAAAAAAGGGATAATTAGAAAGACAATTCTTGGGTGCGGGGGTTGTTATCTTGCATACATGTGTTATCAAAGAATGTGGGAAGGTTGTGAGCTAAAAATGGTAGAGAATAGGTTGTGGGGGTAATGGAATCCTCCATGAAAGGACCTTAAAAATATTAATGCACACCTAGTATTTGATAATGTGGTCAAATGAGCTAGAATCATGGTCATCTTCCTAATTTTGGTCCAACTTATTATATTTCTAAAATAGATCGAAGTGCTAAAAATTCTGGAACGTATTGAAGTTTAAGGAAGCTCAATTGAGGTATGTTGGCTAAACCTCCTTCTTCTTAGAATCGAATCCCACGATGTTCATGTAATTGGTATAAGTCCCAAATTGGTCATTATAGAATTGGCTATTCCTAATGTGTTTGTGTTGAAGGATGTATGTTCAATGTTTATTCTAAATGCTTCATCGTGTCATTTTACCATTTGAGGATGTGTTCAAAATGCGGAATATGTGTTAGAAATGTTAAGACTTCATGCCGAGATCGAATAAAGGTTGTTATGCCAAATTATATGAAAAGCCTCTATGTGCCTAAGATTCCCAAATTGCTCATATGTGAATTTAATATCTTGAATGAGAAACCTTATTATTGTTAATACCGATAATAATGATGTTTGAATGTGGAAAAGGGAAACTGGAATTATGAAATACGGCCAAGTGCCAAGAATGCCTTTCTAATTGAGGCCGCTCGTGCCAATGAATTAAAAAGATGTGAAAGAAGTGTGAAGTGAGATGATTGATTGAAAAGGTAATATCTCGGTTGAGACGGCCTAGCCGATCGGGCCGTAATCGGACGCCATGCCGCACACATGGTGGTGACTGTGCTGGAAATGATAATTAAAATTGTGGTTATGGTTGATGTCTCAAATGAGATGACCTAGCCGATCAGGCCGTGATCGGACTCCGTGTAAGAATACGGTGGTATTGTGAATCATGGTATATCGACACTAAAGATCACCCAACCTAATAACATGAAAATTGACTTGAGAACTTATGTGATCCTTACTTGATGTTTTAGCATTGTTTGAAACTCTTATTGAACTCATGACTGTTTTTCCCTTGTATTATTATTCATTCTATTGGGATGGTGTTTAGTTTTACATTCTAGTACTATTCGACAGTACTAACGTCCCTTTTGCCGGGGGCGCCGCATCTTTAAATGGATGCAGGTGGTTCCATAAGAGGTAGTGTTGATCAGCGATAGTGGTACATCCTCTTCCCAACAGACTTGGTGAGCCCCACTTCATCCCGGAGGTCATGTATTGTAACTTTTGTTCATATTATTATCACGTTTTGAGGTATAGCCGGGGCCTTATTGCCGGCACTATCGTAACACTCTTTTGTATCTTTTAGAGGTTCCGGAGACACTATGTGGGTTGCACATGGATGCTAGAAACGTCAAACAGATTATGTTGTATTTTGATCTCTTGTTCCACTCGAATAATAAGAATGTGTGTATCTTGAAACTTAAGAATGATGTAACCAATGAGACGATTTAGTATTGTATATATGATCATCCTACTATCTAATTAATGAAATCATATCTTCTCTTGATTATGGGTGAGTTGGGTAGAAAGTACTTAACAGGCTTGCTCGACCGGGTTCACTCAGTTGAGCGCCGGTCGCGCTCCCCGAGGTTGGGGCGTGACAGATGTATATTTTATTAATCTTGAAATAATTTTTATTTTAAATTTTATTCTTTTGTTGTCAATAATATTATCTGAATTTTAATGAATAAAATTTATATTAAATTAAATAGACTTATATAGTCATCGAATAACTTTTTTGTTATCTATTTTTCTTTATTATATTATCCATTTTAATATAACTGCATTGCTAATAGAAATTTTATTAGCATAATACTTTGTTAAATATTTTTGACTACTACTTTTTTTTGTAATATAATAGAAGATATATATTTTATTACTCTTAAAATATTTTTTTATTTTAAATTTTATTCTAATGTTCTTAATAATATTGTCTGAATTGTAATGAATACTATCTCTATTAAATTAAAAAAATTTGTATAGTCATTGAATAACTTTTTTATTCTATATTTTTCTTTATTATACTTATCCAATATTTAGTATTTTTACATTGTGAATAAAACAATTTATTAGCATACTACTTTGTATAATATTTTTGTCTACTACTTTCTCTTTGTACTGTAATAGAAGAACTATATTTTATTACTCGTGAAATATGTTTTTATTTTTAATTTTATCCTATTGTTCTCAACAATATTATCTGAATTTTAATGAATAAAATCTCTATTAAATTAAAAAAATTTGTATAGTCATTGAATAACTTTTTTATTCTATATTTTTCTTTATTATACTTATCCAATATTTAGTATTTTTACATTGTGAATAAAACAATTTATTAGCATACTACTTTGTATAATATTTTTGTCTACTACTTTCTTTTTGTACTGTAATAGAAGAACTATATTTTATTACTCGTGAAATATGTTTTTATTTTTAATTTTATCCTATTGTTCTCAACAATATTATCTGAATTTTAATGAATAAAATCTCTATTAAATTAAAGAGAGTTATATAGTCATTGAATAACTTTTTTGTTCTGTAGTTTTCCTTATTATGTTATCTAATATTTAGTATTATTGCATTGTTTATCGAAACTTTTATTAGTATATTACTTTGTTTAATATTTTTGTATACTACTTTCTTTTTATAATATAATAAAGTAACTATTTTATTACTATGAAAATATTTTTTTATTTTAAATTTTATCCTATTGTTCTCAATAATATTATCTAAATTTTAATGAATAAAATCTCTATTAAATTAATGAGACTTATATAGACATCGAATAACTTTTTTGTTCTGTATTTTCCTTTATTATATTAACCAATATTAGTATTATTGTATTGTTAATAAAAACTTTTATTAGCATATTACTTTATTTAAATTTTTGTATGCTACTTTCTTTTTATAATATAATAGAAGATATATATTTTTTATTTTTTATTTTATTCTATTATTCTCAATAATATTTTCTGAATAATAAACTTTTTGTTTTTAAAAAGAAAAAAAAAATTATTTTAAAAAACAAAGAAATTTTGAATTGGCAGTTTTTTATTTTTGTAATTTTAGTTTTTTATTTTAAATAATTTAAAAATTCCAACTTAAAACTTCTCTCCAATTTGAATGGACGGTATTTTTGATTATAAAATATTTTATTTTATAATTTTATAGATATTTAAAATCAAAAATAATAACCAATAACTAATTACTATGTAAATAACTAATTATTAACTACTTATGCCGTGTGACTTTTTTTCTAGGCTGCTACTTGGCTTAGGGAGAGGGCTTTTTCCTCTCCTTTTAATAATATATAGATAGATAGTATATGATATGAATAGTAAGTGATTTTATATTTAAAATCATTTCAAGTAACTTTTAAAATGGGTTTTAGCCGATCTTATTTATAAGATGTATTTATATGAACTTGGATGACTTTATTGAGAAAAAGAGAAAGAAGATAAATGACTTTATAGATAATATTCGTTAAGTTGAATGATCATTTGAGGAATTAACTCGATTATTTTAAGTCATTGTTTATATTTTCCATTATTTAAGAAAGTTTGAGAAAATAGCCTTAGCCTTAGCGCTACACAGTTGAAAGAATGGAAAAATTATGCTTGATCAACTATTCACAATTTTTGCCGAGCGGTCAAAATTTTGTACCATTGAATTGTTCACAGGATTTACCGGATGGGCAGATCTTGATCGTATTGTTCAATTTTTCACAAATTTTACCAATTTCAATTTTTTAAAAAGTATATCAAACAATAACGGTGAAAGAAAAAAATTGTGATTCTCTAAATCCGAATACTGCCACATAAATTAGGCGAAGAAAGTATATAAGATGATAAAAAGAAAATAATGATTCTTGAGAAACACCCGAATAAAAAGAGAAGAAGCAACTCACGAAGCGGAGAAGTTAGAATGAAAAATGAGCACTAATTTTACAAGAGAAGATAGGGTATAAAATCGAAGATGGAATGCAAAAGCAGTAGCATATAGCTTTTTACAAAGTATTGTGTGCTTATTTTGCACTAAAGGCCGTAAGAGTTCATAATGTATCCACTAAAGTTGTGTGAGATCTTCCGAAAAACTTTGGACAAATCGTCTAAACTTTAGGGTGTGTTTGGTATAACGGAAAATGTTTTCCATCTTGGAAAACAAGTAGTAATCTTACTCATTTTCTGGTGTTTGGTATGCAAATTAAGGAAAATAACTCCTCAAGAGTATTCATAAATAATTTAGATACAATAAACATGAAGCCATAAACTTTCGAACCAACAACCTTCCTAACCCATAAATTTGATGAACTTCCGAACCGCTAAACTTTCGAACCCGCAAACTTTCGAATCCGTAAACTCTATAATTTCTAAACCCGCAAACCTCCAAACACATATACCTCTGAACTCATAACTTTGGAACTCGTAAAATTTTGAATCTGTAAACCGAAAAAATGAAAAAATCAGGACTGAAAATATTTTTAAAACAAATTTGCCGCGGNAATAAAGTCAACCTTCATTTGACGCGGGATTCAAATAAAATGTGACTTGGAACACCCAAAAATTAATTCCAAGTGACGACTCTAAACAATAAAATAATCCCTATTTCAAATTGTCACTTTAATTGAAAAATTTCTTTAACCCTCCATTATAACATATATCTTTTAGGTAATAAAGGGGTGTGACAAAGTTTACCAAGGAGATTTGGAAAGGATTACTTTAATGGGTACAAAGACTACCTCACATGCTCACACTAGCTAAGAATAATTGGGAAGATCATCTAGCTTGGGTAATCAAGCTAAGTGTGCCAAAGGAAAATCGCGGCAAGCTTGCACTTTTAAAATGATGTATGCAGAATGTGAATACGCTATATGGATGGAAAGAAATCAAAGGATCTTTGAGAAGAAGAGTAGAAGTTGGGATAGCATTGATAGAGAGATAGTATATATTTGTAATGTTAGAGCTTTGCCCAGAGTTAGAAATGTGTTACACTCCCTAATGCTGTAATTTTGATTATGATTGTATTTAGGTTTGTCAATTGAGTTGATGACTGAGAGAGCTAGTGAGATCAACTAGCTACTGATTTGTAATGTTCTATTTGGTGATTAATAGAAAATTTAGTTACCAAAAGAAAAAAGGTGATCCTATTTCATTGACTTGGCAGTTAAACTCTATTGTTTATTTTCTTCTTCTTGAGCCGATGTCGACGGTCTTTCCCAATCAGCTTTTCTATTTCTCCGGGGTAGGGGTAAGGGGTGTGTTTGGTATAACGGAAAATATTTTCTGTTTTTTTGGAAAATAAGTAGTAACCTTACTTATTTTTCGGTGTTTGGTACGCAAATTAAGAAAAATAACTTCTCAAAAGTATTCGTACATAATTTAGATACAACAAACATGAAGCCATAAACTTTCGAACCAAAAACCTTCATGACCCATAAATTTGATAAACTTCGGAACCGCTAAACTTTCGAACCGCAAACTTTCGAATCTGTAAACTCTGTAATTTCTAAACCCGCAAACTTCCAAACACATAACTTTATGGAGAGGTGGGCGGGGTAGGCGAGAGAAGGGGGAGGGGGTTGGGGTAAGATGTGAGAGTAAGTGGAGTTTTTGGAAAATGTTTTCCAAACTTTTTATCGGGAAGTCATTTTCCTCCAATTTAAGAAAAATGTAATATCTAGGAAAATAATTTCTAAATTATTTTGTGCAATCAAACAATGGAAAATGGGAAAATAGTTTTCCGTTAACCAAACACACCCTTAAACTTAAAGTTTTTATGTAGATAGTTTAGTTTTTTTTAAAACTTTTAACAGTTTATTTAAAGTTTCCCTAAACTTATCTGTGGCTTTTTCTCGGCCATCTTTCACCATTTCTCTTCATTGTACTAACACACAGACATACATCTACACGACCCATCTTAACTACTATCTTTTTCGGCCATCTTACACCACTGTCATATCACAAAACCTCCCTGGAAAAGAACACCAAGTAAAAATGTCGGCCCAAACATATGATAAAAATTAGTAAGCCTCTAAGAGTTTTCTTTTAACTAACTTTCAATAGCTTTCAACTTTTTGTTTTCGCCAGTTTTCCGAAAAACATTCACCAAACTCACATATCAAGACTCAAAAGAGTTCCTCGCCCAATTTCCGTAACGCATTTCTCATAATGGCTCCCACCAACACTAGTCCATTACGCCCAATTTCATTTGTTGCGCCTCAATTCCAATTTAGCACTCAACTGAAAGTACAAGAGGGGGTATTGTAGCTAATTTAAAAACTTAGTCAACTTAACATTATCGGTAGGTTTGATTGACAATGAAAATAAATTGCAAGGAATTTAAAGGCTGGGAATACAGGAGTTTTATACTGGTTCAGTACCGATGTGGCACCTACATCCAGTTCCCTTGGGTCACAAGAATTCTCTTAGATCTTCAATAGTTGGTTACAGTAGCAGTGGTTTTATGGATCGTTTACCACCAACGATTTTCAGCAACAATGTTTTATAAACTTGACACAACTCTTGTTTTCCTTCCTAACACTTCCTATCTTTTGAGACACTAGTAAACGGAATACAGTATTTGTGCTAAGAACTAGGAAGACATAGAAAATAGTGGTAAGTTGCGTAGTTGAATTCTTGAGTCTGCTAGTCTTCTTATACGAGAGTCTTGAGTAGCCGTTGCAGATTGACCCTTGATTAAGGCACAAAATATTCTAAGAGTTTTGACCTAAGGGGTGCCTCTGAATCCTGCTCAAGAGATGGGCTGGATTCATTTACGTCCTTCCTTTTCGTATTCATAATCAGGGGAATGATTTGTGGTTTGACTTGATCGATCAATCTTCAGAATCTCCAGATTCCAAGTCAATCGTTGAAGTAGGGATTGTCTTCCTATAGCAATTGCACTTGATCTTGTTTCCTTTTTGATGGCCTTGACATCCTTTGATTTAGCATTGTCCTTGCTGCATTTGATCTTGTTTCCTTTTTGATGGCCTTGACATCCTTTGATTTAGCATTGTCCTTGCTGCATTTGATCTTGTTTCCTTTTTGATGGCCTTGACATCCTTTGATTTAGCATTGTCCTTGCTGCATTTGATCTTGTTTCCTTTTTGATGGCCTTGACATCCTTTGATTTAGCATTGTCCTTGCTGCATTTGATCTTGTTTCCTTTCTGATATGTTTAACATATTGACTTCCTTTGATTTAGTACCGCCCTCCTAATTTTCTGCAATTAAATAGATACAGTTAGATTTGCATTATTGTCATCATTGAAACTTAGGTGTAACAATCTCCCCCTTTTTGATGATGACAATCAAAAAGAGTAAACATAGTATACTTCTCTTTCATATTTTCATATCTTAAAATGCCTACTCCGCCTGAGTTGTTGCTCTATTTTACTTATCACGTCTCTTCCCCTTTGACATCAATCAAAAAGAAAGAAGCAAGTGCAGATAGAACAAACATAACAGAGTAGATAATGAACATAGTAGTTAGGGTAGCAGATGTTATGCCTTCAGCAAAGGCACATGCTGATCATTCTTACATACCAAACCAAAAGTAATTAAAAAAACAAAAACAAACAAAGAGCAAAAAGATTGTTTTAAACACACACACACACACAACTGCCTTAGTTCCTCGTCAGAAAGTATTTCAGGGTATTGAACACTTTGGTGCAGAAGGAGTCATAGGAGGTTTCAACTTCTTTGGTGATTTTGTTCATCTTCTCTGTCATGGAGTTGAATGCCCTTATTCCTTGCCTCCTTGTGGCTCCCATGTCCATCCTGAGCTTAGCCACATCTGTACCTATTTTTTTGGTGACTTTCCTGATCTTGTCCACCTGTTCTTTCATTGCAATGAGCATGATTTTTACCTCATCTAGACTTTGTTGAATCTGATGTAGGTTGTTGGTAGCAGTCGACTGAGGCTCAGTTGGTTCAGTGGTTGGCTCAACCTGTACTGGAGTGCTTTCAACCTTGGCACGTCTGACCCATCCATCGTCACTTAAGGTGTAGCCCATCATAGCAAAGGCTGTCTTATCATAGGTGCTTGTAATGTACTTAGGGGTTAAAGGTGCCAAATCAACCTTCATTACCTCAAGAATATGTGAGATGGGCAAGCCATAGGGTAAACAAGCAGCAGAAGAGGATATATCCCTGATACTTTCAAGCATATACTGATGAATCCACATAAACCAGTCAATCCTTTTATTGTTCACAAGATAGTAAAGAACAAAGATATCCTTAGTAGTCAAAGTGGTGAGAGACCCAGTCCTAGGAAGTAGAATATTGGGCTAATATGCAGTGTTCAAACATAAGAATTTTAGGACCAAAGTTCAGGAGGGTTTTCAGGCAAAAAAGTTTTTGCCTCTTCTAAAGAAACTTCAAAGTCTTTAGGCTAGGAGTTTTGCACAAAAACATCATAACCATAAAACTTAGCATAAAAGATCTTTTCAAATTAATAGGAATCAAGAACAATCCGAGTGCCTAGAACTATTGACTCCAAGTCATCTTTGTCATTAACAAATAAATTTGCGTAAAACATCCTCACAGGTTCTCATATATGGAATTTCTAACAGTATCAAACAGAGGAGAAAGATGTTAAAAATCAAAGATAGAAATCACATCACAGTGTAATATTTTCATAATAGAGAAACTTACATAGCGTCCATAAGCCATAGATTTAGACTTATAAGACTCAAATCTCGATTTCTCACTTAGTCCATAGAATTTTAGTTTATCCTCTGGCCCAAAATTTGTGCTTTTCACTTTCCCTTTCTTGCATGCACGCCTTTTGGGTGTTTTCTCCATAGGTCTTTTTTCTGCCTTTTTCTGGCTAATGGGGAGATCCTCCAATGATTTACTGCTTTCATTATCAGTTTTGAGGAGGTCTGAATCATGGGATGATTCAAGATCGACGATGTCTTCAGAGTTTTGGGTTTTTTGAAATCGTCTGCTTCGTCTTGTGGAAGTGGAGGATGAGACGTTTCTCTTAGCCATGGTAGAAAAGTTGCTGAGAAGTGATGGAGAATAAGAGAGGGGGGGGGGGGGGGGGGGGGGTATTTAACTAGGCTTTTGGAAGATTAAAGGGTTACATCGGTTAGAGGAAAGGGCAGGTTCAGATTGAAGTGACACTTCTGAGGAGTTGCTTCGGCGGCACCAATGGAAGAGTAATAATAGCATTCACATCAAATTAATACACTCATCAATTAAGAAAATTTAAAAAGGAAGTAAAATATTTTACAAAGATGTTGATGATTTTTATGTAATAGACAAAATACCAATCTTTTTATGCAGTAGACAAAATCTTTCTTCCAAAAGAGGTTTTGTAAAAATATCAGCAAGTTGGGACTCAATACTAATGAACTCTAACAAAATATCACCTTTTGCAACATGATCACGAATAAAATGATGCTTAATTTCTATGTGTTTTGCCCTAGAATGATGCATAAATTTTTTGACAAACATATATTACTTCTATTATCACATAAAATAGGAGTAGAAGTGAGAGATAAATCATAATCGAGAAGTTGATGCATGATCCAAATAACTTGTGTACAGCAGCTTCCAACAGCTAAATACTCTACTTCAGTAGTTGACAAGGCAACGCAATTTTATTTCTTGCTATGCCAAGAAATTAAAGCAATCCCTAGTAATTGGCATGTGCCACTAGTACTTTTTCTATCAGTCCTATCACCTGCAAAATCTGCATCTGAAAAACCTTTTAAATCAAAATTATTGGAATGAGCATACCATAATCCTAATTCAGTTGTCCCAATGAGATATATAATAATACGTTTTACTGCAGTCAGATGAGATTCCTTTGGAGCCGACTGAAGTCTAGCACACTTACAAACACTGATCATTATATCTAGTCAATTAGCCATGAGATACAGTAGAGATCTAATCATTCCTCTATACATTGTTTCATCCACACTTTTTCCATTCCTATCCTTTTCAAGCGTAGTTGTTGGACTCATTGGAGTTCCAACCGGCTTTGCATTTTCCATTCCAAACTTTTTTATGAGTTCCTTGGTGTACTTGGTTTGGCTAATAAAAATCCCTTTAGGAGATTGCTTGATTTGTAATCCAAGAAAGAAGGTTAGCTTTTCCATCATGCTCATTTCGAATTCTCCTTTCATGATATGAGCAAATTCTTCACATAATACAGAGTTAGAGCTCCCAAAAATAATATCGTCTACATAAATTTGAGTAATAAAATTACTTGAATTTGAACACTTAATAAACATAGTTGTGTTGATATTACCTCGTTTGAAACCTTGATTTAGAAGAAAAGAGCTTAATCTTTCATACCAGGCTCGAGGGGCTTGCTTGAGTCCGTATAAAGCTTTTGACAGCTTGAATACATGGTTTGGGAAGCTGTTGCTTACAAAGCCAGGAGGTTGTTTCACGTATACTTCTTCAGAGATATAGCCATTTAGGAAGGCGCTTTTTACATCCATTTGAAATAGCCTGAATCCTTTATGAGTAGCAAAAGCAAGTAGTATTCGAATGGATTCTAATTTTGCTACAGGAGCAAATGTTTTATCGTAGTCGATTCCTTCTTGCTGGGAGTAACCTTGGGTGACTAGCCTTGCTTTATTACGAACTACTTGACCATATTCATACAGCTTATTTCTGAAAACCCATTTAGTTCCTATGATGGAAGCATTTGATGGTTTTGGAACCAAGTCCCACACTTTATTTCTTTTATATTGATCAAGTTCATCTTTCATGGCTTTGACCCAGTAGTCATCTTTGAGGGCTTCATCAACCTTTTTTGGCTCAAGTTGTGATATTAAGGCCACGTGATAGTTGAGATTTTGAGATCTTCTAGTAGTGATACCTTCTTATGGATCTCCAATTATGAACTTGTGAGGATATCCAGGTTCACTTTTCTATTCATTTGGAACACCTGTGACTAGCTCATTTTCCGCAATAGTTGACTGTTCAGCAGAAGATGGTTCTTGTACTTCAATGTGCTCCTCAATTGACTGATTTTCCTGATTTGTCGCCTGATTGTGACTGTCTTTTCCTGCAACAACATATTTTGGGACAATAGAGATTTCCTCATATTCATGAGATTTTTCATTCCTTAAGCGAGGTTAGTATCCACAAAAATAACATAAATGGATTCCTCAATACATAAAGTTCTTTTATTGAATACTCTATATGCCCTACTTAAGGGAGAATATCCAAGAAAAAATATCTTCGTCGCTTTTTGGATCAAACTTACCCAAATTGTCTTTTTCATTATTGTGAATGAAGTATTTGTAGCCAAATGGGTAGAAGTAACTGATGTTGGGTTTCTTACCATTCCATAGATTATATAGAGTCTTTTTAAGAATGGGTCGAATCAGACATCTGTTAATGATATGACATGTTGTGCTTACAGCTTCTGCTCAGAAGTGGTGAGGGAGAGAGTTTTTCACAATCATGGTTCTTGCCATGTCCTGCAAAGTTCTGTTCTTATGTTCTACCACTTCATTTTGTTGAGGTAATCTTGGGGAAGAGAAGTTGTGAGAGATTCCTTGATCATTACAGAAGTTTTCAAAGGCTCTGCTTTCGAACTCTCCTCCATGGTCACTTCTTATAGTAGAAATGTAATATCCCTTTTCACGTTGTACCTTCTTACAGAAGACTTCAAAATTTCTTAGAGCTTCATCTTTATGGCTCAGAAAAATAACCCAAGTGAAATGAGAAAAATCATCTACAATAACAAAAGCATATTTTCTACCACCAATACTAGCAGTTCTAGTTGGACCAAACATATCCATATATAAGAGTTGAAGAGGTTTAGTAGTAGAAATAATATTTTTGATTTTAAAAAATGAACGAGTTTGTTTTCCTAATTGACATGCATCACAAATATGATCTTTTGAAAAATCTAGTTTTGGAAGACCAATGACAAGATCACGTTTGGAAAGTTTTTGAATAGTATGCATGCTAGCGTGGCCAATCTTTCTATATCATAACCAGAGATCATCAATCATAGAAGCTAAACAATTTTTATTACCAAAACTATCTATGTTATTGATAGTATAGACATTCCTGTCTCTATTTCCAGAAAGTATAACTTTACGCTTTACCTGATTTGTCTTCAATAAACCAACCATGCTTTTTAAAACGAACCTCATAGTCATCGTCATATAGTTGAATGATGCTGAGAAGGTTGTGACCAAGTTCATCAACCAGGTACACTTTGTCTACATCACATGTTAAGCTGAGGGGAACTCTTGCAACTCCTATTACATTCCCTTTTGATTTGTCTCCAAAAGTGACTGTTCCTCTATCTAGTTTGGTGACCGTCTTGAACAATTATTTATCACCAGTCATATGTATGGAACATGCAGATACCATTTCCCTTTCGATTCTTCTTGTGTTGTTCCTGCAAAAAAAAGAAATTACTTATTTTTAGATGCCCAAGCCTGCTTGGGTACTGAATGGTTAGTGCTCTGAGTATTAGCTTTACTAGAGGGCTTGGGTCTCCAGACCCATCTCCTGTTGTTCTTACACCTGCAATAATTAGAGGTATGGTTAGAGTTGTGCCCATTTTTGCCACAATGAGTACATGCAGAAAGATTTCTAGTTCTAGTCAGAGATTT
This sequence comes from Nicotiana otophora, assembly GCA_000715115.1. Classification (NCBI taxonomy): domain Eukaryota; kingdom Viridiplantae; phylum Streptophyta; class Magnoliopsida; order Solanales; family Solanaceae; genus Nicotiana; species Nicotiana otophora. Next base: position 57,537 of record AWOL01S0045736.1, read on the forward strand.
ATGACGAGTAAACTGATTTGATCTAATTGAACTATGACTGATAGATTTTCACAATCCATTCAGATGAAGTTCAAGTTCATTAACTTCATCTTAAAGTATATCTCTCTTAATTTCACATACTTCCAACTTCAAACCCCAGTCTTTCTTTTCTCTTTTAGATTTTCGAAGTTTATTCAGAACTTTCTCAATACCTGCAAGAGAAATATCAATAAATTATTGGAGTTCATGATAGTTAGGATATGTAGGAAGACGTACCTCACTTGTTCCTTCGTCTTCCATGAGACCAAGTTCACCTGAGTCTTCATTGCTATCTTCTTTGATGGCCATGAGCACATGTTGGAAATTTCTTCGTGATCAAATTCTTCTTCATCACTCCAAGATCCAAATGATTTCTTCTTTTGAAAGTTCTTGCTTAGTTTCCTTTTCAGTTCAGGGCATTCAACTTGAATGTGTCCATGTTTTCCATACTCGTGGCATCTTCTATCATTTTTGTCATTATCATTGTTCATCTTCTTTTTCTGAAATTTGATTTACCTCTTCTGTTGTTTCTGTTTTTCTTCATCATGCTTGTAACCACTTTGGAAAGAATAGTTATGTTTTCATCTTGTTCTTATCCTCCTCCTCCTCCTCCTCCTCCCCCTCTTCCTCCTCCTCCTCCTCCTTCTTCTTCTTCTTCTTCTTCTTCTTCTTCTTCTTCTTCTTCTTCTTCTTCTTCTTCTTCTTCATTTTCTGATCCAGCCACAGTTGCTTTGAATGCAACTGTGTTCTTCTTTTCTTGTTGAACTTGCATGTCTAAGTGTATTTTCTCAAACGCAATTAGATCACCTCTAAGTTCATCATAGGACATTTTGTCAAGATCCTAACATTCCAAAGCAATGACTTTGGTTGCCAAATTGTGGTAAGACTTCTCAAAATTTTTCTGGCTTGTTCTACGCTTTTTATTAGTCTACCAAATGATTTTAAGTCTCCAAGAATTTTGCTGAACCTGGAAAATATTTCCTCTACCGCTTCTCCATCCTTCATTTGAAATAATTCATAGTCTCGAACTAGAAGATTGATCCTTGTTTCTTTCACTTTGTTGGTTCCTTCATATGTGACCTTTAACTTATCCCACATTTCCTTTGTTGTTTCACAACTTGATATCTTTTCATATTCTTCTCCGCTAATAGCATTGTTTATTAGATTTTTTGCCTTAGCATTCACTTGAATAACAACTGATTGTTCTTCAGTGTAATCATCTAAGTCAAGAGGATCAGACGATACTATAATTTGACTGTTGTCGTCCTTCTTTGGCAGAAATGGAAGATTTTCCTTTTTGATCACGCGACAAACTTTAATGTCATATGACATAGTGTAGGTCTCCATGCGCACTTTCCAATGAGAGAAGTGCTGACCATTGAAGTAAGGGGTCCGTACATGAGAACTTGTTGTTAAGCAATGTTCGTGAGTCTTGCTCTAATATCAATTGAAAGTACAGGGGGGGTGGGGTGAATTTTATCTAATTTAAAGACATAGTCGACTTAGCTTTATCAGCAGGTTTGATTGACAATGAAAATAAATTGCAAGGAATTTAAAGGCTAAGAACACATGAGTTTTATACTAGTTCAGTACCGGTGTGGTACCTGCATCCAGTTCCCTTGGGTCACAAGGTTGTCTTACATCTTCAATGGTTGGTTACAGTAGTAGTGGTTTTATGGATCGTTAACACCAACGATTTTAGGCAACAATATTTTATAAACTTGACACAACGCTTGTTTTGCTTCCCAACACTTCTTATCTTTTGAGACACTAGTAAACTTAGGAATTTAATGTTTGTGCTAAGAACTAGGAAGATATAGCAAATAGTGATAAGTTGCATAGTTGAATTCTTGAGGCTACCAGTCTAGCTATACAAGAGTCTTGAGTAGCTGTTGCAGATTGACCCTTGATTGAGGCCCAAAATATTTTGAGAGTTTTGACCCAAGGGGTGCCTCTGAATCTTGCTCAAGAGATGGGCTGGATTCATTTACATCCTTCCTTTTCGTATTCATAATCAGGGGAGTGATTTGTGGCTTTACTTGATCGATCAATATTCAGAATCTCCAAATTCCAAGTCAATCCTTTAAGTAGAGACTGTCTTCCTTTTGCGATTGCACTTGATCTTGTTTCCTTTTTGATGGCCTTGACATCCTTTGATTAGCATTGTCCTTACTGAATTGATCTTGTTTTCTGTATGATATCTTTAACATATTTACTTTCTTTGATTTAGTACTGCCCTCCTAATTTCCTGCAATTAAATAGATATAGTTAGATTTGCATTATTGTCATCATTGAAATTTAGGTGTAACAAAGTCTATATATATATAATGTCAAATTCATTTAAGTAGTACGACGATGATTCATTCTGATAATATTTTTCACCTTATTGGAATAAAGACTTGCTCCTTGAGTCCTCTCTCAAGCATGGACCAAGAGCAAATAGATTGACACATCAAACATTTCTATTTTGTAGTAATTGTACACTGTTGTATGTTATGCAAAAAGATTCTGCTTCAAAAGCCCTGGGCTCATTTTATCCTTTTCTTTATTTTCTTATAACTGTGGTATTCTGCAAATTTGCGTGCATTGGTACCTATTATCTCCTATCTGTAAAAGTATCAGATAAACTTAAAGTATAAATATCGTACATAGTTTTATTATAACATTCATTTAGAGCTTTTTTTCTTCATCTCTAGCAAGTATTTAACATGGGTGAATATTTCAGAAAAGGCTACTAACTAGAGTAAGGAGTGGCCACTACTAGCAAAGGTGATTTCCTACGAACAGTGATGCCAGTGCCTTCAGTCATATCCAAATCCTCCCCTTTTATCCCTTGTGGTAATGCAAAATTGAACTTGTGCACAAGCCTTGCTAATGCTAGCTCATTTACAATAATACCAAAAGCAATTCCTGGACAGCCCCTCCTGCCTGCACCAAATGGAATCAACTCAAAGTTTAGTCCTTTGACATCAATATCACTACTTAAAAATCTCTCTGGCCGGTACTTCTCTGGATTTTCCCACGACAATGGGTCTCTTCCGATTGCCCAAGCATTAACAATGACTTGAGTTTTAGCAGGGATATGATAGCCTAGTAATTTTACGTCTTCCAATGATTCTCGAGGGATTAGCAGTGGAACCGGTGGATGAAGTCTGAGAGTTTCTTTGATCACTGCTTTCAGATACTGCATATTTCCTAAGTCATCCTCTGTTATCTCTGATTTCCCTTGGGCTAAT
>AWOL01S0045736.1:61077-74922 GCA_000715115.1 Nicotiana otophora
AGACAGCCCCCAATTTTGATGATGACAATCAAAAAGAGTAAACAGAGTATACTTCCCTTTCATATTTTCATATCTTAAAATGCCTGCTCCCCCTGAGTTGTTACCATGTACTAAAGTGTTGCTCCCCATGAGTTGTTGCTCTGTTTTACTCATCACGTTTCTCCCTCTTTCACATCAATCAAAAAGAAAGAAGAAAGTGCATATAGAACAGACATAACATAGTAGATAATGAACATAATAGTTAGGGTTGCAGATGTTACACCTTTAGCAGAGGCACATGGTGATGATTTTTAAAGACCAAACCAAAAGTAATTAAAAAAAAAACAAACAAAGAGCAAAAAGATTGTTTTAAACACACACACGCACACACACACAACTGCCTTAATTCCTCCCTAGAAAGTATTTCAGAGTATTGATCACTTTGGTGTAGAAGGAGTCATAGGAGGTTTCAGCTTCTTTGGTGATTTTGTTCATCTTTTCTGTCATGGAGTTGAATGCCTTTATTCCTTGCCTCCTTGTGGCTCCCATGTCCATCCTGAGCGTAGCCATATCTGTACCTGTTTCTTTGGTGACTTCCCTGATCTTGTCCACTTGTTCTTTCATTGCAATGAGCATGATTTTTACCACATCTAGACTTTGTTGAATCTGCTGTAGGTTGTTGATAGCAGTCGACTGAGGCTCAGTTGGTTCAGTGGTTGGATCAACCTATACTGGAGTGCTTTCAACCTTGGCACGTATGACCCATCCATCGTCACTTAAGGTGTAACCCATCATAGAAAATGTTGTCTTATCATAGGTGCTTGTAATGTACTTAGGGGTGAAAGGTGCCAAATAACCCTTCATGACCTCAAGAATAATGTAAACAAGCAGCATAAGAGGGTATATCCCTAATACTTTCAAGCATATACTGACGAATCCACACAAATTAGTTAAGCTTTTTATTGTTCACAAGAAAGTAAAGAACAAAGATATCCCTAGTAGTCAAAGTGCTGAGAGACCCAGTCCTAGGAAGTAACAATCATGTGGACAACTATGAGGGTGTCATGGAAAGGTAAATTCGATTTTTGGGAAATCATGCTTTCAAGTAGAGTAGTAGCAATCATGTGGACAACTATGAGGGTGTCATGGAAAGGTGAATTCGATTTTTGGGAAATCATGCTATGAAAGGTCATGTTAATTTGGTTGTGCCACGACCCAAAATCTACCTAGTCGTAATGGCACCTAACTCAACCCGTCAGGTAAGCCAATTAACAACTAACCAATTCATATGAGATTTATTGTGAAGAGAAATAAAATTACAACCGCTTTTATACAAGAACTTCTCAAGGATTGGTAGGACAAATCATGAGCTCCTAAGATTAGAATTTACAAAATTGGTGTGAAATAAATATATCATCTATTCGAAATGTACATAAACAGATCTTTATAAATCTAAGGCTGCTATGAACAAGAGGAAGCTACAAATGGAATATAGGTACGTCTTTAAATCCTTCTCCCGTCGATCACAGCAGCATCAATATCCAATATTTTCACGTAAGGTATAGAAGTATAGTATGAGTACAACCGACCCCATGTACTCAATAAGTAACAAACCTAACCTTAGGTTGAAAGTAGTGACGAGCTGTAACACAAGCCAAAGTCCAATACCAATAGCCAACAACAGCTCATAACAATATAATAAAAAGTGGTACAGTAAATAACACAAAAATATAATGTTCAGCTCGTTCACAATTCCAAAAAATAGGCATGCTTTTCAAGTATATCAGTGATAAACCCAAATCTTTTACCAAAAATACCAAAATATGAGTAAGTTTGTAAAATCATGATTTTCCTTCCAAAACTTTTCAACGGGTAAATGTTTCATTATCAAATGGCACGAGAAAAAGTACATCTCTATGCCTACATGTCAATGTGTATGAGAAGTCATGAATGACATGATACCGTACAGCATGAGAAAAATGCATCTCTATGACTGTATGTCAAGTTTGCATGTCAATGCAGTGAAACATAGTGAATAACCATATGCATACTCTTAGAGTATCAATCCACTCAGTCCTCCCAATCACTCGGCACTCGCATTCAATAGGTACCTGTGCTCACTAGGTGTGTGTGCAGACTCCGGAGGGGCTCCTTCTGTCCAAGTGCTATAATCTGCACGGACAACTCATGTGCTATAATATCAATATCTAGATCCGCACGGACAACTCACCACTGAATGGATAACTCACGTGCTATAATATCAATATCTGGATTCGCACGGACAACTCACGTGCTGCATAGACAACTCACGTGCTATAGTATCAATATCTGAGAATGCCCGTACAACTCACGTGCTATAATATCTATATTTGGATCCGTACAGATAACTCACATACTGCACAGACAACTCACGTGCTATAGTATCAATAACCTCACAATCAGGCCCTCAGCCTCACGCAATTATCAATCTCTCTAGTCTCTCCGGCCCACAATGCCATGAAACTAGCTCAAAATGATGATATGGTGTGTCAATATATAGCAACAGAGACTAAGATATGATATAAAATGAATGAACATGACTGAGTATGAAATTGCAATGTAAGCAAATAACTCAACATCAGTAATGACCTCAGTGGGTCCCAACAGAATAAACATGTAGCCTAGACATGATTTTTAAATGGATCACAACTCAATAACTCTAGTACGTAGAGATTTCATGATTACAGATAAGTTCAAGTAACTACATAGCACCACAAAAATAACGGAGTTACAATTCACACGGTGCACGCCCACACACCCTTCACCTAGTATGTGCGTCACCTCAACAACAAATACATAACACGAAATTCGGGGTTTCATACCCTCAGTACTAAGTTTAGAAGTGTTACTTACCTCGAACAAGCCAATTTTAATACCGAACAAGCCCAGCGATGCTCCAAAATGCTATCCCACGCGTACGGACCTCCGAATGGCTCGAAACTAGCCAAAAGAAACTCAAATACATCAAATAAAGCCTAAGGAAACAATTCCAAATGATAAATGTCGAATCTGAATCAAAACCCGAAATCGACCCAAAAGCCCAACCCAAGACCGCGCCTCGAAACCCGATAAAGCTCACAAAATCCGATAACCCATTCAATTACGAGTCCAACCATGCTAGTTTCACTCAAATCTGACTTTGAGTCGACATTCAAAACTCAAAAACTCACTCTATGAAACTTTAGGCCAGAATCCCTAATTTTCTCTTTAAACCCCATAATCCAATTACCAAAAATGTAGAACACTTACCCCAATCTTTGTGATGAAATTTGCCTCTAAAATCGCCTTAATCCGAGTCTCACATCTCAAAATATGAACAAAAGTACCAAAACCTCGATATATAGCTTCAGCCCAGCATTTCCGCATATGCAGTCACATTGTCGCATCTGCGACCTCCGCTTCTACTTCTCGCTTCTGCGAAGCCCTCAAAAGACCAGAATTCTGCACCTGCGGAGCTTTCCCCGCTTTTGCGCACACGCAGGTGCGACAAACAACTCCCGTTTCTGCGCCACACGCCGCTTCTGCAGCTAGTCTTATGCTTCTGCGGACGCGCAGATGCGCCCTTACTTCCGCTTCTGCGGTCTTCTTCACCAGCTCACACCTCGCTTCTGCGACTCCTTTGTCACTTCTGCGACTATCGCACCTGCGCAACCCAGCCGCAAGTGCGGTCACACCAGATCTGCCACCAGCAACTTTAGCGCAAAATGATCCAAACAAATCTGAACCTCGTTCGAAACTCACTCGAGCCCCTCGGTACCACATCCGAACATACCAACAAGTCCCATAACATAATACGGACCTACTCGAGGCCTCAAATCACGCATAACAACATCGAAATGATGAATCTCACCTCAAATCGAACTTAATGAACTTTGAACTTTTCAATTTCCAAAACCCGCCGAAACATATCAAATTAACCCGGAATAAACTCAAATTTTGCACACAAGTTCCAAATGACATAAAGAAGCTATTCCAATTCTCGTAACCATAGTCCGAATTTGATATTCTCAAAGTCAACTCTCGATCAAGCTTATGAACTTTTCAAACCTTCAAATTTCTAACTTTCGCCAATTAGTGCCAAATCCTTCTACGGAAATCCAAATGTAAATCGTTACAGGTTGCAACAGGAGTTGAAACAAGGTTAAATCAGATGCAGGATCTTTTATTACTATGGCTTAGAGAATCCAACTTGCCTACCAAGTCAAGACAATAGCATATATATAATATTAGATGGCATGTGCACGTGCTATACACGGGCATGTGGCCGGCCTAGCTGTTTGCACTAGTTGTTCCTGCAAAATTCTCACAAGGTTTTGAATGTCAAAATAAAAGAACTCAACCACATGAAATGTCAAATCATAAACATTACTCATGTTTTATGACAGAAATCAACCCATTGGCATATTTGCTACAGTAGAACAATGAAAGTTCTTCCCCATAGATATGTTGATTATCATGAGCATCTCTGTACAAATTAACAATGGGACATGCCCAAATGAAAGCCTCATTCTGTAGGGTTTTTAGTATTCTAAGAAAAGTAGTTGCCTAAGAAGCTATTGGAGCCAAAGAAGCTATTGGAACCAAAGAAGCTAAAGATGGCATTCCAGCAAAACACGAACAAAGTACATTTTATAATCTTTGGCTTCCTGTCAAGCAGAGGACAAATCACAAGGTAATTACTTTCTCTTAAATAATATCGTATTCATTCTAAAGAAGTTTAGGCAGACGGTTCAACATAAAACCAAAGACTGTTATACCAAATATAATAAAAAAATAACCAGAGAGTTCAATGGTGGATTCTTTAGCTCAAATAGACTTTGTCATAACTCTCTTTTACGTTTCTAACTAGATGGAGTGAATGTTTAAGTACCCCTGAAAAGTGGGTATTTTGACTACTTATTTGCGCTTTTTGACTTTCGTTTTAATTCAAAAATGTTTAAAGGTATTTCCGAAAACTGATGAAATAAGCTTACTTGAAGGAGTATTGGAAAATGAGCTATTACGATGAAATCCAACTCAAGAAGGAGTGCTTTTGAACAAGGACAAAAATCAAGCACACAGGCTCAAGTGCGGACCGTAGAATTCTATCTGCGGCCGCATAATATGAAGAAGAATCAACAGAGCTGCAGTTTAAAGTGCGGCCGTAGAAGTTAAAGTTCAGAGAATTTCAAATTCAAGCCCAACAAGAACTGCGGACCGCACAATAATTGTGTGGCCGCAAAAATTAAATGTGCGGCCGCACCCAGAATTATGCAGACCGCAGAACTCAAGAGATGCGACCGCAATCCAGAACTGTGCGGCCGCAGAATCCACTCTTGTCAAGAGCTGAAGAAAAGTCCGGACCGTACACAGAATTGTGCGGCCGCAGAACCTCCGAAATAGCAATTTTGTCCAAAAATTACAGCTTTATATAAATAGACTACTTTTACGAAATTAAGTCAGGTTTTGAACACCAGAAAGTCTGTAGTCATTTTTCTTTACTCATTTAGGCAATTTTAGTTTATATTGTTGATTTTACATTGGATTTTCATCTATTAATCATTCAATATGTGTTTTATCATCTTTTTTTCTTTATTTTTTTCAATATCCACTATGAGTAGATAAATTTCTAGTTAGTGTTGTGACCCAACTCTAGTGTGGGAACCTAATGGATGTTTGATTTAGTGCTTGTTTATGGTTGGGTGTGTATTATTTAGCCTAGTTCTTGCTGTAATTGTAGAATTAGTGGTTGCAAATATTGGTTCAAGCCTATTTGACTTGGTCTCTACTTGAGAAAGAGATACTTAGTATAGAAAAACTTGGCTAACAAGAGTTTGAGATGAAATTAAGAGATTGATAGTCCCAATTAAAGGGTTGAACTTAGAGATAGTAAAACTCGACTTAAGCAATATGTTAATTGTTTAGTTCAATACCCATTTGGACTTGAGAAGCCAAATTGGGCAAAACCACTCTTTTATCGAGAGGTATTGAGTGGGTATTTGAGTGTTGATTGCTGTAATATACCCCGACCAACAAAACTCGCTCTAAAGCCCACAACCCGTTAGGCAAACACCTAGGTGGAAGTCACAGCCCTAGACCTTTTACATATTTGAAAAATAACAACAAATACATTCTTCTCTAGTTTCATATTTTTCAATTGCAATCCTTAGTATAATTTTAGAAGTAAAAGCAACACAAAGTTTGTGGAAGTGCAACTTAGACAATTCACGTGCTTAAACCAAATACATACCACTAATCCCATTTACGCTCATTGTGGATTCAATCTCGACTCCTAGTTGGGTATTATTATTGCAATCGACTGCTTCACAAACCCAATTTGAGGTGTGACTTGCGCGAGATCAATTTTTGGTGCCGTTGCCGGGGAGTATAAAAACGGATTTAGCTATATGTTTGGTTTTGTGTGTGAATTGTCTTCTTTTTCTTTCGCGTTACTAATCGTTTTGATGAAACAATGATCCTCTCGGAAACATGCCTTTGGGGGATGTGGACGTGAAAGATGACCAAGTTGAAGAGGTTCCTCTTGAACCTCAAGCAAATAGATAAGGCCGACCGCCTCAAGACAACGTTCACCATTCCACCCCACCTCTACCAAGAGCGACTCCACACCGGGTGTTGCCAAATAAAGGATATGCAAGTGCCATAGTCCCACCCCGTATTAGGGCGGGCAACTTTCAAATCACAAATATTATGCTTATATTGCTAGAGCAACGAGGATTCTTCATCGGGGCTCCGAATCAAAATGCGTACAAACACGTGAAAAGGTTTGTGGACATTAGATGGGGGAGTAAACAGACAAACATCTCCGAGGATGCTTTAAGGTTGAGGCTATTTCCTTTCTCTCTACGGGAAAATCCTTGGATTGGTTAGAAAGGTTGCCAAACCATTCCATCTATACATGGGATGAATTGGCGGAGAAATTTATTTCTTTGTTATTTTCTCCCGGGCATATGGCTACTCTTAGAGACGAGATTATAGCATTCAAAAAAGAACCCAATGAGCCTTTGCATGGGATATGGGAGAGGTACCGAACTATGGTGAAAGAGTGCCCGAATAATGACATGACAGAGGATATGATTCAACAAACTTTCTATAGGGGGATCAATACTACCAATCAATGCGTGGTCAACCAACTTGCCGGTGAAAATTTCATGACAACACCATATGCCGAAGTTTGTGACATCTCAGATGAGATGGAAGATACTTCATCAGCATGGCAAAGTAGAGCAAATGTTCCTCAAGGTGATCCAAATGTCATTCACCTACATAAAGAATTGCATGATCATGGGCAAGCAATTGCCGAGTTGACCACTACAATGAATCAATTAGCCAAAGCTCAACTTCAACAAGTTCAAGGTCCTAAGCAAGTAAATGCAAAGGTGGGTGTCAATATGATGGTAAAGAAGAGAAGGAAATAGGGTCAACAACTACAAAATCGTGCAGAACAATATGTGCAAGAATATAGTGGGTTTGACCAAGATAAATCTTACAATAAACAAGAGGAGGAAGTACAATATGCGAACAACTTCCAAGGGCAAAGACAACTCTCAAGGCCCGAATCAACAACAATGGCGATCTCAAGGTAATCAAGGGAATTGGAACTCAAACACCCACGACAATTGGAGTGGTGGTAACAACCAAGGAAATTGGAACAATCAAAATAATCAAGAAAATTGAAATAGTCAAAACAACCAAAGCAATTGGGGTGGTAATAGTCAAGGATATTGGGGAGGCAACAACCAAGGGGGTGGAACAATAACCAAGGGAATCGGGGGTTGGGCTTTCAAAGGCCCCCGATGTATCAACAATCAAGCAACCCGCCTACTTATCCTTTCCATGGTCCTAGCTCTTCCAACAATGAGATGGGGCGAATTGAGAACATGATTAAACAAATGATGGAGAAGAATGCCGACTCTGATGCTCAACTAGCCTCTCACAACACTTTAATTCGCAATTTGGAAGTTCATTTGGGGCAAATCTCGCAACCTTTTGAACACCTGTCCTAAGGAGGCACTACCAAGTGACACGGTGGTGAACCCAAAGGGCGGGAATAACACAGGACATGCCATGGCCGTGACTACAAGAAGTTGAAAATATGGGGATGAAACCACCTCAAGTCAAAGAAAAATTATGGATGATGAACAAGTGATTCAAGAAGATGAGATTCCAAACAATTTAGTGCAAGCTAATGATGAAGTTAGAATTGATATTGATGACAATATGAAGGAGACTCAAGAGGAAGTGAACCCGTCTAGGGAGCACATTGTAGACATACCGGAATCGGTAGTGCCAAAGGCTAAGGCACCAATGCCAAGGCCTCCTCCTCCATACCCCCAAAGGCTTGCCAAGAAAAATGGTGAGAACCAATTCAAAAAGGTTCATTGACATGATGAAAAGCCTATCTATTAATGTGACATTAGTTGAGGCTTTGGAGAAAATGCTCGGTTATGCAAAGTTCATGAAGGATTTGGTGACAAAGAAAAGGTCGATGAATTATGAGACTATAAAGATGAATTATGCACTCAATGGCTCCTAAATTGGAAGATCTCGACGCTTTCATAATCTCTTGTACTATTGGAAGCGCCGACTTTGCAAAAGCTCTTTGTGATATTGGGGCAAGTATCAATTTGATGCCCTATTCGATTTTCAAGACTTTGGAAATTGGGAAACCAAGACCCATATCTATGATGTTACAAATGGCGGATCGTTCTATAAAGAGACCATTGGGTATTATTGAAGATGTGTTGGTTCACGTTGATAAATTCATCCTCTCGGCGTACTTTGTGATTCTTGATTGTGAAGTAGACTATGAGGTGACTATTATTCTAGGGAGACCTTTCCTTGCTAAGGGGAAGGCTCTTATTGATGTGGAAGCCAGTGAGCTCACTTTACGGGTGGGTGATGAAAAGGTGGTTTTCCATGTGTGCAAATCTATGAGGTAACCGAATAGCAATGAAGTTTGTTCGTTTGTGGACTTAGTGACCGATGTGATTATTGATGATACTAGTGCCATGTTGAATGTGGATGATACTTTAGAGGCCGTTTTGCTCAACCTTAACGATGATGTGAAGGATGGCTATGTGGAATGTATGAATGCATTGCATGGAATGGGGTGTCTTACACTTATGAACCCCGCAAATTGTCCTTGGATCTTGAAAATCGAAAGGCTCCTCCAACAAAGCCCTCAATCGAGGAGCCGCACACTTTAGAGTTAAAGCCATTGCCTCCACATCTCAAGTATGAATTCCTTGGCCCTTGTTCTACTTTACCAATTATTCTTTCCTCTTGTTTGACTAACGTGCAGGTAGACTCCATATTGGCGATTCTACAAAAGAGAAAGAAAGTTATCGGATGGACATTGGCAGATATTCAGGGTATAAGCCCCGCCTTTTGCATGCACAAGATTATTTTGGAGGAGGATGCCAAACCCTCCGTTGAACATCAAACAAGACTAAATAAAGCAATGCAAGAGGTGGTCAAAAAGGAGATCATAAAGTAGTTGGATGCCGAGGTTGTTTACCCCATTTCCGATAGTTCGTGAACCTCTCCGATGCAATGTGTCTCAAAGAAAGGGGGCATGACGGTGGTCACCAATGACAAGAACGAGTTGATTCCTACAAGAATGGCGACCAAGTGGAGAGTGTGTATGGACTATCGCAAGCTTAACAAAGTTACAAGGAAGGATCATTTCCTACTTCCCTTCCTTGATCAAATGCTTGATATGTTGGCCGGTCGTGCTTTCTATTATTTCCTTGATGGGTATTCCGGCTACAATCAAATTCTTATTGCTCCGTAGGATCAAGAGAAGTCTAATTTCACATGTCCCTATGGTACTTTCGTATTCTCGTAGATGCCATTTGGTTTATGCAATGCACCGGCGACTTTTCAACAGTGTATGATGGGTATCTTCACGGACATGGTGGAGGATTTCCTTGAGGTCTTCATGGATGACTTTTCAGTGGTCAGGAATTCTTTTGATGATTGCTTGAAAAATTTGGATAAGGTCTTGGCAAGATGTGAAGAGACGAACTTGGTACTCAATTGGGAGAAATGTCATTTTATGATTGAGAGAAGGCATTGTCCTTGGCCACAAAATTTCAAAGAATGGCATTGAGGTCAACAAGGCAAAAATATAGGTGATTTCTAAACTTCCACCTCCAACATCCATGAAGTAAGTGAGGATTTTCTTGGGTCATGCCGGGTTCTACCAGCGTTTCATAAAGGATTTTTCCAAAGTGGTGAACCCTTTGTGTAAGCTTTTGGACAAAGATGTCAAATTCCATTTCAATGAGGATTGCATGAAGGAATTTGAATTGCTCAAGTTCAAATTGACAACTAATCTTATCATCACTGCCCCGAATTGGAGCTTGCCTTTTGAGCTCATATGTGACGCTAGTGATATGGCGGTCAGAGCAGATTTAGGGCAACGTGTCAACAAGATCTTTCATCCGGTCTACTATGCTAGTAAGACCATGAATGATGCCCAAGTCAATTACATTGTGACCGAAAAAAAGCTCATTGCTATTATTTTTTCTATAGAGAAGTTTCACCCGTACTTGATGGGTACAAAGGTGATTGTCCACACGGATCATGCGGTGCTTAGGTACCTAATGAGCAAGAAAGATTCAAAGGCGCTGTTAATGAGATGTGTGCTTTATTGCAAGAGTTCATCTAGAAATCCAAGACCGCAAAGGAAGTGAAAACCAAGTGACAGACCACTTGTCTCGCTTGGAGGAGGAGGGGAGGCCACATGACGGCCTTGAAATCAATGACTCCTTCCCCGACGAGCAACTTCTAACCATTTCAATGACCAAGATGCCATGGTTCGCCGACTTAGCAAATTATCTTGTGAGTGGTATTTTACCGAATGAGTTTTCTTTAAACAAAAGGAAGAAACTCAAACGGGATTGCCTTGACTACTATCGCGATGAACCGTACCTCTTTCGGATTTGTATCGATGGTGTGATTCGAAGATGTATGCCGGAAGAGGAACACGTTGAAATTATTTATGCTTTCCACTCTTCACCATATGGTGGTCACCATGGTAGAGTGAGAACGGCGGCGAAAGTGTTGAGTTGTGGATTTTATTGACTTACTCTCTACAAGGATGCAAGTGATCTAGTCAAGCGTTGTGATGAATGTCAGAGGGTCGGTGGGATTTCTAAGAAAAATGAAATGACCCTCACCACCATCTTGGAAATTGACATTTTTGATGTGCGGGGCATTGATTTCATGGGACCGTTCGTAAGCTCTAGTGGGAACACCTACATTTTGGTAGTTGTGGATTATGTGTCAAAATGGGTTGAGACCGTTGCTCTACCCAACAACGAAGCTAGAAGTGTGGCGGAATTTTTGAAAAAGAACATCTTCACAATGTTTGGTACTCCAAGGGCCATTATAAGTAATGGGGGATCGCACTTTTGCAACAAAGCTTTTGATACCTTATTCACAAAGTATGGTGTCACTCACAATGTCACGACCCCCTATCACCCTCAAGCAAGCGGACAAGTAAAAGTCTCCAACCGGGAGATCAAGATTATTTTGTTAAAGATAGTGAATGCCAACCGGACGGATTGGTCAAAGAAACTTGATGATGCTTTATGGGCTTATAGAACGGCTTACAAAACACCGATTGGGATGTCTCCATACTGGTTAGTATTCGGGAAAGCTTGTCACCTTCCGGTGAAACTTGAGCACAAGGCTATATGGGCATTAAAGAAGCTAAATCTTGAGTGGGATGTCGCCGCCAACTTAAGGGTGACATAATTGAATGAGCTTGATGAATTCCGGTACCATGCATATACAAGTTCTTCCTTATACAAGGAGAAGATGAAGTACCTCCATGACAAGTACATTCAGAACAATGAGTTCAAAGAAGGTGATCTTGTGTTATTGTTCAATTCTCGGTTACAAATGTTTCCGGGAAATTTGAAGTCTAAATGGAGTGGCCCGTTTGATGTTGTGAGTGTGACACCCTTTGGTGCATTAGACTTGAAGAATAAAAATGATGAATGTTTAGAGTCAATGGTCACAGGGTGAAGCATTATTTGGGAAAAGTTGATGATGGCCATGTCGTGGCATTGATTCATTTAAAGTGATTGATGGTAATCTGCGACGTGCCGCAGCGTTAAATCAGGCGCTTCTTGGGAGGCAACCCATGTTTCTTTTTTTTTTTTTTTAGATAGGTCTTGTTTTGTGCTAACTGATTTTGAAGTATATTGTAGGGATGAGTGTGTTTTGCAGGAACTGTGCTCAGGAAAAATGCTAAGTGTGGACTGTACAATCTTGATGGCCACAGCAGAAAGGAGTCTGCGACCGCACAATTCATTGTACGGCCGCACAACTGGAGATCACAAAATTGCAAACTCTCTGAAGTTTGAATTGCAGAGAAATGGCCGATCTGCGGCCGCATAAGGAATTGTGCGGTTCACACAAAAATCTACGGCTGCACTCAGAATTATGCGGACCGCAGATCGACAAAGAGGGAAGCAGGTGAAAGGTAAAGAGTGCAGACTGCACACAAAATTGTGCAGTCGCACTCAGCTGCTAATCCTTGCCCTAAAATCGGCCAACTATAAATAGTGACCCTCTACCACTGTTCAAAACTTTACACACTCTGACTAGTTGACACCAACGCAAGCACATTGCACTCAAATTGATTCAATCATCTCGCATTCACTTCATCACCCTAGATTCTTCACTGCATCATTCATTACTGGTATGTTCAATTCATGTTTAGATTCTTTCAAATTTCTTAATTTTTGTTCTTTATTAGTTTAGTTATTTTTAGGCCTAAATATCAAAATAAAGCATCATGTGTGCTTCAAATAGTGTGGGTAACTTCATACTAGTTAATTGGGGGATGGGTAAACCGTGCATCATGTTTGATTTGCGAATACCGTGTCTAAATTGTGCTAAATTGAAAAAGCCCTAAGTTCCATGCCGTATAGTTTTGAATTGTGCGATCCACAGATCCTTAGCCGAGGGAAAAGTCTATGTATTGATTGTGCGGATCGCACTCAAAATTGTGCGGTTCGCAGAAACTAAACTGCGGCCGCAGAAAAATGTGTGCGACCGCAGATCAAAACTTTAGAGAATTGGTATTTCTGGGCCTTGAATTGTGCGGCCGCACTCAGAATTATGCGGACCATACTTCAATTGTGCGACCGTAGATCAAAACTTTAGAGAATTGGTATTTCTGGGCCTTGAATTGTGCGGTCGCACTCAGAATTATGCGGACCATACTTCAATTGTGCGACCGCACTTCCAAAATTGTACGGTATGCACAAGCCATTATGCGGCTGCACTCAGAATTGTACAGACCGCACTTCCCCCTTCTGCGCACTGTTTTGTCTGCAAGTGTTTTATAGTTTGTGTTTGAACTTTAACTGACTCATGTTGCTATGTATTGTAGACAATGGTTAGATCGCGGGGATGGGGTGATACATCCAAGGGGAGGGGTGAACCCTCCCGAGGTCGTGGCAGGGGTGCCCTACCACTCTCCTTGCAAAAAGTGATTAGTAAGAAGGCAACAATAGGCCGAGGTAGACACCCGGAGACCTCCAAATCAAGTTTATATTCCCTGTCTAGGGAAGCCTCGGAGGGCGACTTAGTGCAAAGGCAGCCCTGTTGTGCCATCACAACCACAACTACCCAGGATAGACACTGACTAAGAGATGAGCCTACCTCTTTGGAAAGTACTTCTGAGGGATCGGAAGGGAATAGTCATGCTACAGAGACCTCATCTACTCATGCCCCCACCGCACCAGTCATAGTTGATGATGATGATGATGATATTCCGGATGACGGTCAGGGGGGGGCATGAGTAGA